>OY757188.1:16576789-16661789 GCA_963583895.1 Melanophora roralis
CCCTATCAAATAGAAGCTGCTAACTGTAAAATAATGCCAAATGAAATTAAATCAATTAAAAGATATTTATGTATTAAAAATAGAAACTGCTTTTTAATTATTAATTTTATAAAATTTATTGCTTAACATACCTACTTAAGGCAGAATTTTTGAATGGGAATACTTTGTAAAAAAGTTTTCAATAAATTTTTTAAAAATTTTAAGCTTCCTGCTTGATTGTAAGAAAACAAAAAGAAAGGATGTGTTTTTGTAGAAAACTAGATTTTATATTAGAAACCATCCCCGAATGCATTTTCGTGCATTAACTTATGCACAATGGCAACACACTTAATGTTTTTTTATTTGTTTCTTTATTTGTTCAATTAGCATTGCTATTGGCAAACAAAAAAAAATGTTCACTTTAGAAACAGAGGGCATCTGGTAGTTATTTTCTTTGACTTGAATTGGCTTTAAGACCCAAAGTAGGTTTCAGAAGAGATTTCCCTGCTAACATTTGCTACGAATTATTTTTTGCAAACTTTTGAGAAGACAATGCCTGGTCTTTGGTCAAGGGCCAATTAGGCCTTTGTAGAAAATTTTCAGTTCCAGATAGTTTTCTACTCCTTATTTGCTTATTGACCGACATGAAAACTAAAAGCTGGAGTGATTGCTTATTTATTACTTATTTTGGCCAGAAATTGTAAAGGATATATCTTTAGCATTTACTACGCCGTGTGTTACACGGAGCTGCTTTCGTGACTTCAAAGTAGGTTCGTTTCTTTTTTGAATATTATTTTGCATCTCGCTCCCATCGATTTTTATATTAAGGCCATACTTGCGTGAAGTGCAATAAAGCTTAGATCAACTGGATGTTGGAAATCGAGGACATATGGGCATGCGAAAATTCTGCGAGGACTGCGCCCATTCTTGGACCAACCTTCTGACTATATTTCTCCCTACATGGACTTTGATGGTGTTTTTGAAGTTCTAGCTCCCTCCAGGGGTGAATAGTGTAGGGTTAACTTTGGAGAAGCTTATGACATAAGGATCCTTACGGACGGCTCTAAATTGGACTGCGGAGTTGGATCCACTGTCTACTCAGAGGAGCTGGGCGTAAATGCTTCTCTTTGTCTTCCGAATGAGTGCAGTGTATTTCAGGCCAAAATATTTGCCATTCCGGAAGCTTGCAAGCTACTGGAGGACAGAAATATACACGGGATAATGGTATTTTTGTCTACAGTTGGGCAGCGCTTCTGTCACTCAGATCGTACGCTACCACGTCACTGCTGGTCAGTCAGTGTAGAAGAGAATTGTCTAAGCTAATGCAGCTGCCTGACATTACTCTGATTTGGACTGCTGTGCATAGGGGCTACAATGGTAATGAACGGGCAGATGAGCTAAGAAAGGATCTGCTCTGAATATCTACAATGTGAATACAGTCGCAGTTCCGTTGCAGACTATTAAGATCAGCATCTTCCGATTCTTTCTGCGCATTGCTGATGAAAGATGGGGGGGGGGGGGGTTGGATACGTATAGGGTCGTCAGGCAAACGTGGCCCTCTTTCAATGTCGGACGTATTACCCATCTTATAAAACAGAATCGCGTGGAAACTTTAAAGCTGCTGGCGGTGCAAACGGGTCACTGGATGCTGGGAAGGCATGTAGAACGACTCAGCTACCCATTCAACGATTCCTGACGCGGCTGCAAGAATATAGAAAAGGAGGAATCATTTTTCCATCTTCTCTACGAATGCCCTGCTCTGGCTGTGAAGTGGCACACTTTTCTGGGCCATCATGTACTGGATGTATCTGCGATTATGTTGAATGACCTATCGACATATATATCAACGTGATAAGGTGGGTTTAGTACTCCATTTTCCCTTGGAACATTGTTTAAGGGGACCATTCACCTATCGAGTGGTGTGATGTGGCCAGAACGGGGTCATTTAGACTCTACTTAACAGTTTGCGTGCAGCGACCTACCACGAAAACCAACCAACCAGGTTCATTTCTTAATCTTATGCCAACAATTTATAAAGAGCTACTTGATGCAAGCTGTTAGTAACATGGGGATGCTGATGTTTAATGGTTTTTTTATTTTTTGATGACAACAATTGCTTGCCTTAATGTTTCTTTAAGCGGTCCGGTCTTCTGTGGTCTTATGGACTTCACTATAGAACAGGCCCAATTCAATAAAACTTTCTACAGATTATTTTCTTAACGCCCGAGATCAAATTTCAAAGCTGAAGTAGTTGCTTGTTTGTGAACCCAATTTGGCCAGAAAATGTTAAGGGCTTATTTAAGGCATCTAAATTTCAGGTCGGTATTTCGCATTTGTGCCGTCTTATTTTACTCGATACGCTAAAAGCATGACCCCAGTATTATGTCAAATATATAAAAAAAGCTGCTGGTGGCAAGCTGTCATTAACACGGGATTGGTAATATTTGATGCTATTTGATTGAAGACACCAACTGCTTGTTTTGAAGTTTCTAGTATGAAACGCACTCAGAGCTTGTTAACAAACAGAAGACCATTGTTACTTTGCACTACATAGGCATGTCGAACCTCACAAGGGTGTTATAAAAATTTTATCTTGCAGATATATGTATATGCCAGGGATCAAGAACGAATTAAATTACCACCGAAATAAGTTTTAAAAAAATACTACCAATGATAACCCCAGCAAAGATTGTTGTTTGAATTCTAAAAGTCTGTACGAATAGTGTACAGTACCTAAGCCAGAGTCTATATCACAGCAGAGAATATTCGATAGTCCCTAGACTATATGAATAGCGTTGTGTGTTTAAGCCAGATAAAATAATCAACATGCAGGAAAAATATGATATAGTGGATAATTTCCCAAGCAATACTTAGGTCACTATATAAGTCAAGACAGGGATGGCTCTTAATGCCATAGGTACGGAGTGTTAAAGTTGGTAAAATATGGAATAGTGGCACTGGGTTAAATAATTGAATTCTAAAATATCACACTAACTTAAATAGGCGGGGCACTGTAGTATCCTTGGTATAAAAATTGTTAAAGAGCTTGTTCATAGTGGCCCTTCCATTGAATTGTCATATAAGAAGAAAGCTGTGAGACCACCAATAGACCATTATTGTTGGAAGTTTAATATATTGGTGCTTAATATGCCTAGACTTCAGCAAGCAAACAGAAATGGCTCTAGGATAGTTAGGGTTTTAATATCAGGGGCGAACCCCGATGTGGAGGTTTGCTTCTTTGTGGGAAATTGCTTGATAATGTCTTGTTTGGCCTGGGACTAGAAAATGAGATCCCAACATTGGAGACTATTGTGGGATGCGTGAAAATGAGGAACATTTTATCTATAGATGAATAAAATAATAGAACCAAAGAGTCAAGGGGTTGGTTAAAAGTCTAGGTCTGAAGTTTTTACTAGATAAAATCATGGGCTTCACCAAAAAATGAGGTGGCTTGGGACTGCCAATAGATATTTTTGTTCAAAAAGTGTACTTTAGTTGCTTATCCTTTCTCGCCCTAAGCTATAACTTTCTTTTGGCTTAATCCTTCAACTTATTCTTCCCTCTTTCTAATATCTGATTTTTTTTATTTGTCTCAAAAGGGACGCACAATGGGCCAAAAGGTCTCTGCCTACTAATATGACATAGGCTATGTCTTCCTTCATATCACTTTGGAAGCCAACCTTAACCTAACACTATAAAACTTTCACAAGCTTTAAACCAACCATTTTCAGTTATGTCAGTGTTGCAAGAATAAGCCAATGACGTCAGAAGACAAATGCTTAGGTTTAAAATAAATTTCTTAGCAAATCAATCTTTGTTTAAAAAATCGTGTGTATAAATCGACTTAGTTGATAATACGCCCAAAAATATCATATTGGTAAGTAAATGAAAAAGTTTTTAAGTCATCTTTACACTTTTAAACTCTAAAATTTTTTTACCAGTTTTCGTTTCAAACCTCCAACTTATAACTCTACCCTCTCTACTATGATGAGGATGTAAATTTAGATTTTCTCTTTCCGTTTATCTTTAGAAAAATATTTGCTGCCATTGAAACCGCAGTATACCAGTCACTGACATTGAATTTTACTTAAATAGCCTACGGCCTACTCTTTTTAGGAGATTCAAGTCGGGCTTTTTAGTGTAAATTATTTAAAGACTGAAAAGTTTTCTTAATGTAGACATGACTGCCTATGCTTTTCTTAAGATTTTTTCCTTTGTTGAAATAAATTCTTACAATTTGCAGTATCTCTAAAGTATTTTAATGCAGTTTTGTTGTATTGCCTTATTACAGCAGACAGTCATGATATTTATATCCCTTTATCATTAGTTTTGAACATTTTATTTTAAGTAAATTTTTGTTCAAATTTTACTTTATTTTTTTCAAAAAGAATTTTTTAAATAGACTTGAATAATAAGCACAACTTTAAATAAAACAGTCACAATGATAATTTTTGCTCAAATGGCCTGAGTCGATTTCTTCTGAAGTCCGATGTCGCATAAGTGATATCAACTTTTTAGGAATATTTGCGAAATAATCGATTTTAAAATCCAGCCAAGTCGCCGGCTAAGTGACTGAAATATACAGCTGTGTTCAATATAATAGGAGTATGGCTACCCAATTTGCAATGCTCAAAAATTGTTAGTATGGAAGCTTCCAAAGCCCGAAATTTTTTTAACGGTACTTGCAATGTAATGTGCTGAGTAATATTTGAGTGATAATGTACTGAAAAATTGTGTTGTTATTGTTATTTGTTATTTTCTTTTATGAACGAACAATTTCAACTGATCAAAAAAATAGGAGTGTGGTTAAAGTTTTTAAAATAAAATTGGTTCTGACGTTAGATATTTCAAAGTTAGCTTGGAATTGTTTCTTTGTATCTTTTTTTATAGTTTTAAAATATAATTTGTCGATTAGTGGGACGAGGAAAACACTGTTCTGAAGAGAAGCGAGCCCTCTTAAAAAATTTAAGACGAAAAGGAAAAACTTACAAAGAAATTATATAAACCCTTAAATGTTCAGACCAAATGATAGCCAATGCCGTTAACTACAAAAAATAAGGCAGAAACTTGTGGCCGAAAACGAAAAACATCCAGTGTAGATGACCGCCTTATAGTTAGATTTAGTAAGAGTGACCCTTCGGCGTCATTAAAAAAGATAAAACAGGAGCTTAACCTTCCTGTTAGTGCTGTAACCATCCGAAGACTACTATTAGAAAACAAATTGTTTGAAAGAAGTCCACAAAAGGTTCCTTTGCTAACAAAGAAGCAGGCTACTGCACGGTTAAAGTTCACTCAAGAGCACGTCGATTGGCCGAAGGAAAAATGGAGAAGGATTTTATGGACAGACGAAAGTACAATTGTTTTATTTGGTGGAACTGGCTTCAGATAGTGTGTTCGACGTCCTCCTAACACAGATAATGAAGGAAAATATACCAAAAAAACTGTAAAACATGGTGGTGCAAAAGTTATGATATGCAGATGCTTCTCTTACAAAAGAGTGGGTGCAATTCATCAAATAAAAGGAATAATGGATAAGGATGTCTTCGTCAAAATACTGGACCAAGTCATGCTGCCATACTCAGAGGGGAATATGCCATTAAAATGGGTCTTCAAAAAAGACAACGACCCAAAACACACCAGTAAATTTGCAAGGAAGTGGTTTCGTAACAATATGGTTGAGGTTATGTCGTGGCCTGCTTAGTCTACTGACCTTAATCCTATTGAACATTTATGGGAAGACGTTTAAGAATATGTGGCAGAAAAAAATGTCATCAAATGCAAACGAACTGTGGAGTACAGTTCAAGATGCCTAGCGGCAAATCCCATTAAAAAGATGCCAGGACCTTATTGACTCCATGTCACATAGATGCTCCGGAGTTATTAAAAGCAAAGGATACTCAACAAAATATTAATAAATATCCATGATTTCCTAAATAATTCTTTACTATAACTACTTTTAAATAACGAATTTTGAGCCCATAATAAATACTCCTATTATTTTAAACAATTATTTTTAGGGAATTTTTCTTTATTTGTGTTTTTTATATTTTTTTTTGCCAAAAATGAACATTTGATTTTCCCAAACATTAAATTACCAATTGTTTAATAATATTATAGCAAAAAAACTAAAATAAAGTAAGGCTTTTTAAAAACACAGATATTTAGTTTTTCACAAAATAGCACTCCTATTTTTTTGAACACAACTGTAAGCCAAAACCCGAGGATAACTCTGTTGATTTCTCTAAAATTTGTACATATAAACATGTAAAACTCTCCCGGAGTTGCCCCTGCATAGGTGCCTAATAATTTTTCCCCCCAAATATTTTTGTGAAATATATTTTTCCCCCTATCTCCAGCCATAAAAATTTTTGAAAAATAAGAGTAAAAACCTCAAGAACGTCCCCGGAGTCACCCTTAGATGAATAAAATGTATCACATATCCCCATTTGTTTTCCCTCTTAAACATATTCTTGGAACCAACATACCACCTATTTCCATCCCCTGAGCGAGTTGTCATAAAAAATTTGCAAAAATGATGTAAAAACGCGCATAAATCCCCCAGACTCGGCTTTAGGGAAATTAAGTGTACTACCTACCCTCATTACTTTCCTTTTCCCTTAAGGGGGCTCCAATTCAAAGTTTGGGAAATTGTAATAAGTCCCCATGGTGTCCGTGGATAGGTCAAATGTAGGACTGACCCTAACAAATTTTTCCATACACTTTATTAGAACATACTTACCCCCTATCTTCACCCCTAAGGAGCTTGGTATAAAAAATTGAAAAAATTAGGGCGAAACCCCCTACAGGTTGTGAGATTCGTGGCAGCCAACTATAGTGCTCTTTTCAGTTTAAAATAAAATTACCAACTCATATCTCTTTAAAAAAAATTGTTATAAAAGAAAATAAAAATATTTATATATTTTTTTGATGCACCAAAACACAAAACGAAAGTAGAAAAACTATAGATAAATATTTTAGGGCTTGTAATTTATTAAAATACTCTACGCCCGGCTTGCAATATAACTACCAATGGGTGTTGTTGAAATATAAAAACTAAACCGCAGTCAGAGTAAGTTGTTAAGAACAAATAAGTTAATCAAGTTATCCAGAAACATGCGAGCTATTTAATAAAGAATTTGCGTGCGTTTGCCAATTTAACAAGTTGTTACGGTCGAAATTTGCTATTGATGAGTTGAACGAATTAAAAGTTGTTTTGCAAAACAGACACAACAACAGCAACAACAACTACATTAAAATTAATGTACTAAAAAGAAAACAAGAAACATTCCAAGATCTTCAAATTAACTGTTAAAAGCAGTTTTTACAAAATAAAAAAAATGTTTGAGTAACTAAGGATGTATCTATTTTGTGCTCACTTTTGTAAGAATATTGGTAAAAGCAATTAAACGCAGTGGGTAAGAAGAAGTTCATAGAAAGTTTTTTTGCAAAAATAAATTTGCTAAAATACAATTAATATTTATAACAATATTTGCCGCAGAAGGACTTATGTTTTTTATTTTTATTTTTCTATTATTATTTTATTTATGGCGAATTCACACATACTTTTAGGTTTGTTTTTCTGTTGCCCAACGCCTTAGTTTGTGCGTTTGATCATCATTTGATAATGTTTAAAAGGCGGTGTTTTCTAAATTAATCATGATATTTGCGAAAAAGAAAGAACTTATAAGCATAGAGGCTAAAATGTAGGCAAATTAAGTTTCTAAGAAAAAAAACAAATGAATGAATTACACGTGTTTTTAAACGCGTCTTATTTTCAGCTAATTTGGTACCCAAAAGTTTAAGGTTTTTGGGAACTTTTGCGTTTTAGATACGGAAGGCTGTTTTTGAGAACGTTCGTGAAGAAACTGTTTTATATTTTAATCCTCAAGCATTTGATTATAATCTTAATATTTAAACTTTAACTACTGGGAGGTACAAACCATCTACGCAACGTGATGTAGATTAACCACATTCATAAGAACCTTCGGTCAGCAATCGATGTGTTTTAGCGGTATTTTATTAAACCCAAAATATCAAAAAACAAATTTTTAGGAAGGTATGCTAAAAAAATATATTCTTTTTGCAAAAAATATGACTAAGTGAGATTATGTATATGGTCTCACAGTAAAGTTCCACGCAAAAGAAAAAAAATTAAAAAGATATTCATGTGCAAATTAAGAACCAAAAAAGAAATTTTTGGACTTGTCGAAAGCAAAAAGGAAAATTTAGATTTTAATGCCAGATTGTTATATATGCACTATAGTAGGCGAAAATGACAATTTACTAAAGCCTGAAATTTCAATTGATTAAAATTTTCGAAATTTCAACTCGTATGTATATAGAGTTGCCATATCTACTAAAACTATCAAAAAAAGTTTTTCCAAATCGTAATATCTTGCTTAAACTATTTTGTACTTCTATTTACAATGTCCCAATGGTTACTTGTCCGAAGCATTACCTTTACTTGGAACTTCCACAAAGTCCAACTTTCCGAATCTTCTAACTTAAAAATGTTAAAGTCCTCCATTTTTGGCGACCAAGAACTTCTAAATTAACGTTTCTTTTTTCTTAGATTCTTAGGATGTTGGGAATCTGAACCCATAACCTGTTAGCAGAGGAAAAATTCAATGTTGTTTGTTCGATAGAAAATTACAGAGTGAAGTGCTTTTATTTTTCAGTATTTAAAATTTTCCAAAAATACCGGGTGTCCGCCGGCAAGGTATTATGTATGGAATACAATAACAGATAAATAACCGCCTTTGTTAGCCTCACAAATACGAGACCTTTTGAGTACATTTAACGTTGCATTCTCGCATATTGCATACACTGGTTCCTCCTGACCAAATTGCACTCCAGACTGCCACTTTGAATGGATGCAAAAATGACTTATAAATAATTTGAGAGTTTCAGTTGCCCAGAACCGACTACTCTGTATGTTCACATGTCCATTCAAATGAAAATGTGCCTCGTCACTCATTACGATATTTTCATGAAAATCGGGGTTGTCACGAATGAGCTGTAGCATTCTATTGGCATATGTACGGCGGCGTAAATAGTCTTCTGAAAGAAACTCCTGTGTAAGCTGAATCTTAAATGGAAACAAATACAAGTGCTTGTGCAAAATTGTGGCTAAAGTTGTTCTTCGAAGACAAAGATCCTGAGCACGGCATCGAATTGAGGTCGATGGATTGTTTTGAACACTGTCTTGAGCAGCAGTAATATTATGTTGTGGTTCATGCTTGGGCTAATCAGCTTCAGCCCCTCTTTCTTCGAAATCATTCACTACATTTTTCCATAATAAATTTGCCACGTCTTTGCTTTACGACTGCTAAATATGAACTGTCAAGCCTTGCCGGCAGACACCCTGTAAAATATGTAACCATATTTTTAAGGATAAAATATTTTCATTACAAAACTCATAAGCGAGTGTTTTAACAACAAATTGTTTATTAATAATTGTAAAACAAATCAAAGGATTCTAAACACATATCCTAAAAGCAACATCTGTATAATAACCCATAATCAAGATTATGGTTATATGTATGGTATGGTTGTGGCAGTCATAAAAATGATCTTTGTAACCATGCAATGATCTTGATCATATTCCCGTGACCATACTCAATGATGTTTTTTCTCTGAGTGTATTTAAAAGCATACGCTTCACTTTGAACTATGCATTCTTACTCTAGTTATTTTACCGATAAAAATTTTATTAAAACAATGCTATAAAAATCATGCTCTCAGATCAACTCGGGTCTAACGTCCACTTCAGTTTTTCAATAAATATTTGGGCTCTGCGGTGAGGCTCAGAGCCACGGTGGTCTAGGTGTTAAACACTTGGTACAAAGTCTTTAGGATTATTTGGGGATCTAGTGACCCAAGAGCAAAAAGTTTTCTTTTGATTTTGCAAAGGAGCGATTATTGATTCAGTGGCGATGCTAACATATCCTTGTTGGACAGCGGTTTATGCCAAAAAGTAAGACGACCAGCGATGACTGAAAATTCTGTGGTATACCGGGCAATAAAGGGACTGCTTAGTACATTGTGTATCATTGATCAGCATTTATTTGCTCCAGAGTAATTGTAAAAAATCTCTTTTGTGCCAAGACCTAAATAAATGTCTGGGGTCGGTAAGACAAAACTTCTGGCATATACCCAGAGAGTAAGGCGCAGCCTGGATTTCATAACATCAAGTTAAGGAAACAAGATATAGTTTCCCCTTGCCTTGAAATACTATGGTCTAAAAGGGGTTACTTTATGTGGCGCCTTCGGAACCATTCGAAATAATGAAACTAGTTATCGCTTCTTCTTGTCTAGTAACCCAAAGGACTCAAAGGGCTCACCTATGCGGGGTCTTCGGGACAAGCCAGTTCAACCTAACTTATTCCATATTAGAAAATAAACCACTACCTGTCACTCACAAAACAGTTCTAATACGATGTGTGCAATTAAAAAAAAATTACTAAATAGTAGTGTTTGTCTCTTTTTGTAGTATTTTTTGTATTTTGAGCCTACTGGATCCTTTTTTGGAACCAATCTCTTCATTTTGCTATAACACGCCCCTGACATGTGTATATAGAAACAAAGAAATATGTAGCATGAGATGATAAAGTTTTAAAAAAAAATGTAGCATTCAAATTTTGCCACTAGGATAAATAAAAACTACTTCTTATTATTAAAAATTTTATAATTTACTATCTTTGTAACATTTCCTTTTAGGAATTTTCTTAATTTAACTTTGATAAAGTTTTTTTAACCATAGACTTAACATCAAATTGTAACACATACTTACAAAATTTTTTAACAATCCTTTTTTTTACTTTTTTACTTGCAGGATATTAAACGTCATGACCAAGGCATTTATCGTTGTCGCATTGACTTTCGAACAAGTCAAACACAAAGCTTCCGCTTCAATTTATCAGTAACAAGTAAGTATTTTCCTTTCCACAACAATTGCAACTAGTTAAGAGTCATATGCAACAGGTGTTTTTATTCTCATAAGAAAAAGTCATTGAAAGCTACATTTGTATATTCACCACATATGTATTAACCCACACCTCATACATGGTAGGAGTGTTAGAATGCGTTTGTGCAGATGCTTGTAATCACCTTCTAAGTTTATTTTTGCATCTCTGTCCGCCTGGTTGGATGTTCTTGTGTTCTTGCAATCAAAGTATAGGTGGAAGTTTTAAAGATATTTTCACAAGATTTGGCACAAAATTTGATGTAACTGTTTTAGCTATGAATTACCCACGGCCAGGGCCCAGCCGACCTTTGAGGCCTCCTAAAAACATTGAACTGGTTAAAAGCAGTTAACGTTAAATTAAGTGACTTTTAATACGGAAAAGAGCAGCCTCACTCAGACTTCAAGAGCGATTATTCATAAAAATTAAAAAAAAATTTTTAAGGTTCATCCTTTTAAAGTTTAAGTCATTCAAGAACTGAAACAAAGTTATTTTGATTACGCTTAAAATTTTTTGTAACGATGTTGGAGCTGTCGCATTCCCACTTAGACGGCCGCGGCAATAAGCAAAACTGTCGTTTCTGGTCTTCAAGAATCCGCAACTTTTAATTTTAGCATCAAAAACCATCGCATCGTCCCAAGGTAAGTGTTTGGTTTGCTTTATCCAAGCAATGGGATAATTGAAACATTTTCTTCAAAAATTCTCGAGACCAGGCGATTACGGTCAACGGTGAAAATTATCGATGCGTTATTACGGAATTTTTTTTGCCAAAATTGCAAGCTCATATATCGCACTCTTAACGTGGTTTTAGCAGCATAGAGCGACTGCACATTCATCCAAAGCTTCGATGTTTCAGGAAATTTTTCTCCAAAAACTGATCAGTCAAATTGGGTTTATCCCATGGCTAAGGAGATTGCCCGATCTATCTCCAATGGATTTTTTATTAGAGGGCTTCCTCTGAAAGAGATTTTTTATAATAACTTCAATATCTTGAGGCTCTAAACGAAAATATTCGTCGAAAGTCAGTTCAAATACACAAAGCTTACTGCAGCGTGTGCGGCAGAATATAAGGCTCCGTCTTGAACTCGAGGGAAGATATCTGGATGGAATTTTATTAAAAAAACAAAATTTGCATTTCTATTTTATCATTTATGGCCCTTAATACAACTTAATGTTAATTATTACGTTTTTTATCTGCCACCAGACACCCTGTACTTGTTATTTTTGTTTCAAAACTTCTTACGCATATTTATTTATTAAAAAAACTCATAAAGATAAAATTTTATGCCATTTTTTAACGTTTTTTTTTATTTTTTAAACCTTATCAGTTAGCAAATTGTATCCCTTAAGATCTGATCTTAGGAAATAACCAAACATGCTTCCACTTATTTTTAACGAAGCACGTTTTTTCTACCACCCCTTTCGTTGACCTTCAGAATGAAAACGTAAAACAAACAGTTAAATTTCTAATACCTTTTTTTACTTTTCTAATTAAGAATAAAATGTTTAAAGGTAATCCTTTTCTGTTAAATACACCATTATTTAACTTAAAATAAATATAAATGAGTTTACCGAAATCTTTAACCTAATGGCAACATTTCTCAAGAGTCAAATATCATTTAAATGTTAACTGTCCCTTTTGAATGTTTGTTTGCTTATCTAAAGGCGTACTGTTTTGACTTCTTTTAAATCCCTTTTAAATAACTTGCAACAAATCACGATAATTTTATTAAAAAGATTCCGCCTCTTCCCCTTTTACTTTTTTTTACCCAACAAGAGAAGATACCAAAAAAGAAAAAAAATCAAAAAAAAAAAACAAATTCAAAATAGATTTAAATTGCTATTTTGCTTTCGATTTCTGTAAAATGTATAAAAAAAAGAAAAAAAAAAACAATACGGAAATTAACATGGGGATATAAAAGTTGTGTCTAAAAGAAATTTAAGTGCTGAAAGTAACAAGAATAAAATTGTAGAAAAGGAATAAGGAAAGTTGTTTAAAGAATCCTTACAAGTGCAAATTTAACAAGATAATCCTAGACAACCCATCGATATTTAGGCATTAAGAAAACAAATATGCAAAAGGGAAAAGGAAAATGTAATGAAATTGATTAATATTAACGAGCGTGCAGAATCAATGTTACAAAGCTATTGAATTTAAATTGTATTTTGTTTTTATTTTGTTTTAAAATGGTTTTTTGAACTCCACTTTTAGGATTATTGGGTATTGGTTTTAATTTATATAAAGAGAAAAGAGGTTATTGTAAGTTTGTGCATTACGGGCTCATTACAGGAGTATGTCCACATATGGCTGCCTTCAATTGGTAAAATTAGTTTGAATTCTTAAATTCGCTTTATTAAGGAAAATAATAAAATGAAAAAAATAAAAAGCACAAATCTCCAAAACGAAAAACAATCAAACGGTGGAATTATCTAAGGTTTTCTTTTTCTTATGTTTTTCATATTTTTAATATTAAATCGTTTTTTTTTATATAATAACCAGCACTCAGGGGATGGCCCCTATACATGCATTGCATTGTGTTGGTATCAGGAAAATAGGTTATGAGAAGGAGGATAAAATGAGTAGTGTTTGTGGACACTTGATTTAAATTAATCGATATTTACTGTTACAGGAAAGACATCACTAGAAAGTTTATTCCACATACGGACCATGCGACTGAAGAAGCAGTTCTTCCTGTAATGAGTGGTGCGATTCACTGGCCAATCGACTAGGTATGGGTGTGCTCTTCTAGAACAAGTTACCTGATTTTCTCAGAGTACATTCTACTATAGTATTGATAGAACAGCGGAACACACCCCATATCACGACGGTGTTCGAGTGAATCAAGACGATTAGATACCACAACGACGCCGATGAGTATCTTCGCTCGTTTCTGTACACGGTTAAGTAGCTCCAAAATAGACTTTGGAGCACCAGCCCATACATGTGAGCTTTATTCCATTTTCCCATTTTTGGTCGGAAATAGGTGGTATAAATGTTGAAAAGATCAGATGGTGTAAAGTAAATCCTACACCGTTTAAGGAAACCAAGACACTTCAATGCTTCCGTCAACACAAGAAAAATGTGTTTCGTCCAGCAGACATCGCACTGGATTTTCATGCCCAGAACATCAAGAGTCTCTGTCTTTTCAACACTTATACCATCCGTAAATATATAGACGAGGCAGCATCGACCATTGTGCGTTTATGTGTCAAAAGACAACATTGGGTTTTACCGGCATTTAAATCGACCCTATTCCCACGGCCCAATCAGATCGCAGTTAATCGAAACATTCATACTCTGTCTTCTAGCTCCAATCCCCAATCAAGTACGAATGTATATGCTGCTGTTGTCTGCAAAGGAATAAAAAAGGATTCAAAGTTTGACATAGAATGTCATTCAGAAAGATAAGAAACAAATTAGGAGAGAGAACGGAGCCTTGCTTTTGGCAAACCAGAAACCAAAATTCTAATCAAGAAGTTAAATAATAAAAATTAGCCCAGCCACTGTCAAACTAAAATTTTAGTGATCAAATTAAGCAAAGGTCAGTTATAAAGGTTTCATTTAAGTGCAAAAGTATCCTTTTTTTTCAATCGAATGTGCCCCTCATGTTATAAGATGTTTTAAGCAAGCAGATTTGGGTGTGTTTGCAGCTTATTTAAGGACTTTTGCACATAGTTTAGGATTTCATATTTAACTAGTTAAACCTATAGGTCCTTGTGGTTGTTGTTGTTATTTTAAACATACCCAGGAGCACCAGTTTTAATTTCTAGGATTTTGTTTTGACTGCTTTGAATTTTCTCTATGATGGAGGTGCCAAAATGTTTTTTAAATTGAGTTGAAGAACAACACTTTACAATCCAGACATATTACAGAGGTCATACCAATAAGCCATTGCATTTGGGCAGTTTTGAGTTTCGTTTGCTTCAACTTCACATCTATATGTGTCTTCTGTGTGCGGATGCCATCCAGATGAATGCCAAGATATTTCGTTTTTAATTGTTTAGGTACCATATGGTTATTTATAAGGATTGGGAAGCAGGTTTCCTTGCATAAAGTAAAAATAACGTGGGTGCATGATGTTCATTGGCTTTTACTCCTTATAAATTTACCCAGTTCTTAACTTACACGAAATAATGCTGTAGTTTGTTTGAGTCCTCTTGAGGGTCTTCATGAGTATTAGGAGTCATCAGCAAATGTCAACGGGTTGGTTGTCATGTGTCTGTGTAAAATAAGCTCAGAATTTACACTTCAGTACTACATTGAGGCACTCTCACCCCAATTTGGTCAGCACAACCTAAAAGGTCCCCACATTTGATCATAAGCTGTCTGCTGGTTGCTTAGCTTTCTGAATGGTTTTATAGAAATTCGCAGGTTCAGCTTCAAATTAGGTTATCAATACTTATATGATCTCCTTATATGATTTCTCACTTTTGTCGGTTTGTTCGATGGTACCATGTTGAATAGCAAAACCAAACTAGTAATTTGAGATGCACTAGTTGATCGAGATCAGTTTATTTTAAACAATTTCTCATACAATTTTGGCAAAGTTAGTAACAGACATATCTGCCAACAAGACTCCAATTTCCTATCCTTAGAAATCATTTTTACTTAATCATTTTTTCACATTGGCGGGAAGTATTCAAGACATAATATGACATTAAAAATGAAAGATATAATTCTGTTTGCTGTAAAAATAGCTCTTAAAGAAATTTTTATCATTTCCAGAACCTATTAAAAAGTTATTTTTAAACAGCCTCCACGACATTTAAAATTAGAGTCCTACCTGTCTAGCAACAACAGTCCTTAATTCAATAATAGCAGTGCATTTATTGGCAGTAAACACTTTCCCTGAATGACTCACCAAAACTTTACATTTTTCTTCGGCATTTTAAGCCCAGGATTCTCTTAATTTAAGCAGTTTTAAGCTTTCTTTGCGTTAACTTCGCATCGTTATGTAAATTCTACATAAAGTGGCGTTCCAGATGAATGGAATGATATTTCGTATCAAATTTTTGAGTCAACGTAAATAAGTTATTTGTGTACATTTTCGTTTATTTATTTCATTACCCTAAAACTTTGCCATGTCCTCCACTTGGTTTACATTTTGTTCAAGTGAGAAAACCGGTTTCATCGGCAAATATTGCCATGTAAGCAAGACTGTTTGTGGCCATATCAGCTGTGTAAAGCAAGTTAAGAATAGAGCCTTAAATAATTCTTGAGAAACGCCGTTGGCCGGTTTTGTACTTTTGTAAAAAGTTAAGAAAACGAACTGGCAAGTTTAGCCTTAGCTTGTTTAATAGGCCTTCATATTGTTATTCGCTACAAGCTTAGGAGATATCAATGAAAAAAGTGAAGCAGAACCTTTTCTCCTCAAAGGATTTTCTTATTACCTGTGCCAATCTGTGGGCTTGTTTGATGGCACTTTATTGGCTTCTAAAGCCAAATTGGTAGTTTTTAATACAATTTTTAACTTTAAATATCTCAGTCAGTTTGATGTTAAGCAATTGTTTGAACAATTCTGACATAGTTAGTAACAAAATTAAAGGTCTGCAGGACCTTAGCTATGAAGGGCTTTTTTAGGCCTAGAAATCACCACATAGATGGTAAGGGTATTATGCGTTTGTGCAGACGGTTGTAACGCCCAAAACTAAAAGTTCTGAGACCCACATTCAAGTATGCCGATCGAATTAGAATCACTTCCTGAGACAATTTACGTATTTCGTTTGGTGAGCCTATCTGTCCGGCTGGGTGTCCATTCATCCTTTTGACCAAATAAAAGTCGCAGTTTTGAAGATATTTTATCAAAATTTGGAACTGGTACCAAGTCTATTGTTTTTTTTTGATGATCGGTCCATTTTTTTGTCATAGTCCCAATACAAAGGTCCTCCCAGGATAACCATTTTGGGCTATAAATGGCACAAATATCATTATAGTTTGGCAAAATTTAGCATGTGACTTAATGTGTGCCGCCAAATACCACACTGAACAAAAATGTGATCGACTGGTTTTTTGGTATAGCTCCTATACAAATGTTCTCCAAGAATTGGCATTTTTTTTACATATTTTTTCATTTGGGTGGATAACAATACCTTTAAAATTTTATTTCCTTATTAAAAAGGGCAAAGACTTTGCTTCCGCCTTTTTTTCTTCAGATCTGCTTTGACAGTAGTATCCATTAAGTGTCATAATGATAAGGCTGCCATGCTAGCCTCCCGTGGCTCACGCAATATTTTTAGCAGCAAGCCGCATGAACCACTGGTGGTTAACAAGCAAACGTTATTTGTTCTTAAAGTATTTTTCAGCCTGTAATTAAAAGCAATTATTTGTCTTCAGTAACGCCAAAATAAAAGTGTATTATTTTGAAGAAGAAAGTTTTTTTCTTCTGAAAAAGGAGAAACTGTTTTACCCATTTTTTAGTTTTTCATTAGGGTTGTTTGTTAGTAAAAAATACCAGAGAAAAAATAGTTCAGAAGATTTTATTTGATTCCGGAAACGTGACATTAACAGGCGGACATAGGGACAGACTGCCAGAAGGATGGACATCTTAAAATTGACATTTATGTTTATAACGATCCAAAATAAATATGCTTAATTGGGTTGAAAATGAATACTTCAAGCGGGATGACAAAATGATATATGCCTGTATTACTATGTGAAGGGTATAATATAATAACTAAAGTACGCGAGTGGCCACTGAGGGTACACGTGCCACTACAATACACAAATTATTAACACCGTGCAAGATGAGTCATAGAAAGTCTATTAATTACCATAAAACTATTTTTCCAAAAAAAAAGAAAAAAATCGGAATATATTTTTTAGTATGGTGGCAGCCAATAGCTATCGGCTGGGCAATGTCTTATCTTCTGCCCCTATTTCCATACAAAGTCGTAAGTACGACTAAGATTATATTGAAAAGCAGTTGAAGTAAGACACAACCTTGACTTAAATCAAGTCAAATCATATTTAGGTTCCTTAGTTAGTCTTCACATGGGATCCTCCAATTATGTCTATCAAAGTAAATTATATCAATCATATGCTGCCCGATGCTAACTAAAGCAATGTTGAAAAAACTTTGAGTTTCGTTACAAAGCAGAATATCTTCGGGGTGGTTTCGCTGCGCAAATTTGTTTTTTAACGCTTAATATCCAAATGATAGTGAAGAAAAGTGGATGTATGGCATTATCTTTTAAAAAAAATGAGTGGCTCATCCTGGATATATATTTTTGGTTCATGTGCAATCGCTCTTGAAATTACTGACGAGGACCATAAAAATATCTGCCATAATAAAAACTTTATTGAAAATAGAAACGCAAACAAAAATGGTGTTTTTTTTATTATTTTTCTGACGTGAATCGATTGTGTGTTTCGTTTGACTTTCACGCATACATACTTACATGTATGTATGTTAGTATATGGGTATGTGCTCGAATGTATTGTGCTGCTTCTATATATGTTTATATGTATTCATATTAGTTTTCTCTTGGGCATATAAAAATTGTCATAAAATCAATTGATTTTATGACATTGAATTAACTTTCATTCACTTCCTGCAGCGATAACTGAAGTTATTGTTGTTTTTTTTTTATTTCCTTTAGCCAGTCCATTCGATACAAATAAAACGAACGCACTTTTAAATGAACATCAATAAAAAAAATACAGAAAATCAAATAAAAAAAAATCCGGCAAAAGTAATTTATAATACCAACAGCAATTTTGAAATAAACAAAGAGAATATAACATTTTTGCCACTAATTTTCTTTCGTTTTTCATTATGGTTTTAAAGCAGAGGCAGGTCCCAGGCAAACGACCGCCATCTGTTCTATTTGTTTTGATAGATGTTAAAATTGAAAACAGAAATAAAAGAAAAAACTAAACAAATTTTTTATCTCTTGTATTTTACGTTTTATTTTTTATAACAAAACTTTTCATAATAAATAAGATTGTTTATGGCTTTGGTGGTGTGTATTGGGTTATTGTGTGAGAATTTTATTTAAAAGCTTGTTGGCAATTCTATGGTCATATTAAAAATTCTTATTAAAAATCCTTACAATTTCCATTTGATTTGTTTTTATGCATTTGTGTTTATTCTCTCCAACTATTATAATTATGGTTGTTGTTAAACAGGCAATGTTCTGCCTGTTTTAAAATGTCATTTAGTTTAAAATACCATGACATGTTTATTTCTAAAGTGGTTGATGTTTCTAAGCTGTTTTGTATCATTAAATTTGATTTATTTGCTTTCATTTTGTTAGAAAATAAAAAAAAGAAGAAACAATTATTTAAAAAAATTATATTTTTTATAATGAAAAATTATATAATTTTTTATTATCAGTTAAACAATGCTTAAACAAATTCATTTAATTTAATTTAATAGAATACAAAGTTAAATATTTTTATTTGTTTTTTAAGTTAAAAATAAAGTAAAAATAAAAAAAAAAGTTATGGCCAAAACCACCATCTCAGTAAATTAAGGCAATTGAGGTTTTGCCAGCCAAAAAACTATTAATGGAATCAAATCATATTTTAAATTCCAAGGCAAATTAAAATAAAAAAATTTTAAACTTAAATGACTTTGAAATTGTAAAAGTTAAAAACAAAAAATAAACCAAGTAATATTTACTTTAAGAAGAGATTTATATATTATTTTTATTTTAAACAAATTTATTTTTTAAATTTCAAATATTTTTCTGCTTTTACTGTAGCTGGGATTTAAACGTGAGGCTCTCCGAACTGCACAACAGCGTGCTACCGTCTTGGGTACCGAGACACTTTGCTTTTTTAATTTTAATTTATATTTGAATACAACAAGCTTTTTCTGCTTGAAATTTTGAATTTCACATTTTCAAAGTTAGATTCATCTGGTATAAAATTTGGCATAAAGGTTCATTTATACGTGACTTAACCAACGCCACAGAAAACAGCTGTATTTGATTATAGGTGACTGCACATTACGCCATAACCATAACCATAGAAACCAGTTGAGTTTTAGTTTTATTGGCAACGCCCATGGTTAAAGCGTTATGGTAAGTCACAAATAATTGTACCTTAAAACGGATGGATCTGGCCTGTGCAAAAGGGGATATTGACAATAAGAAAGCTCCGTAGAATCGACGCTTACTCTGCATGATCTTCAGTGGCTGCTTTCGACAACACTCACCTATGAGGATTATTTTTTCAGTTTTAAGTGACCTGTTAGAATATTAATCAAATTGCTCAATTAAGTTAATCCCAGTTCAAGGATCTTCTTGGCATAGGGTGTGTGCCGGCAAAGTTTACTATTTTGTTTTGCCGCCATATTGGTAAACATTACCCTTGACAGTTCAAATTTTGCAGTCATGAAGTAGAGACGGGGAAATTTATTTTATTAAAAAATTATAATGAGTCGGAAGGCATATTTAAATTGAAAAGATATGCGAATAAGCAGAATAGTTGGATCTGGGCAATGAAAAACCCTCAAATTATTTATCAGTCACCTTAGCATCCATTAAAAGTGATAGTCTGGTGTGCAATTTGGTCAGGAAAAATCATTGGACATTACTTTTTTGAAATTAAATTCTGTGTAACGGTAACTGTTAATGGGGAGCGTGATATGACTGAAAACTTTTTAATGCCAAAACCACATGCTTTGGGCTTGGTTAACACATAATATCAACAAGACGGTGGCTTATTGCATACAGCCAGGATTACAACGGAATTACCGCGAGACCTCTTTCCACAGCAAGTTATTTAAAAAAATGGTGATGGCTCTGGCCTCTACGGTCAACTGATTTGACTGCCCCGGACTGCAAACAAACTAGAAAAGCTGAAGCAACTCAAACAAAATATTTGTGATAAAATTAATGAAATACCGCTTGAAATGTGTGAGAAAGTATTGAAAAATTTTCTCAAAAGGGCTCGTTTTTTGTGAGGCTTACAGAGGCGAACAGTTATTTGATATTGTATTTCATACATAATTGCCAACATTTAATAAAAAATTTATCAACATAGGATACATTCCCTCATTTAATAAAAAATTATAAACAAAAATAGTAATATACCTTGCTGGCTGATACCCTGCACAGTTGTCATTAGAATCATCTACGACAGTATTTCGTCATTTTACCATGCGTTTAACCATCTCAAAGTGCCTCGTGATCAACTTTCTGCCCACCACTATAATTCGTTGTTGGCTGCAATAAACGGTTTTGCACGGCTTAGGTCAACTAAATGGCGTTTTCTAGCCTTATCCAACAGATTGTTTGTTTGAGTATTTGTGGTTAACCTGCAATATCCAGGCATCTTTTTAATGCGTGCTTAGTCGTATTCTGATAGCTCATTACTCTTTTTAAACTTAGGCTATCCGCATAATATGTTCACGTCCTTTGGACTGGTGTATCCCATGATTCAAAACAAGCATTCCGTGAATGTGGTCTGGGAGGCTGGAGAATATCTTAGTCTCAGGGTTTGCGTAAAATACCACTAGTTTCAATCTTCTTTCTATCCCACATCTATCCATATAAAAACACGTTCCTCCGGGAATTAGCGAAAAAGCCTAGTCGAATTAGGACTAGAGGCTTACGATAGGACAACTTAAATGTCTCTGTAGTACTTATCTTCAGAATACGTTATCCGTGGGAGTTTTGTTTCAAATGTATTCTCGTGAATATTCAAAATTATCGCTAATGCCCTGGAGTGCTGTTTAATATGAAAGAAAAATTAACGCTTCGTGTTTTGTAGGACCCTAGTGCTTAATTTCCCTTCTGTTAGTATCTGCAATACCACAAAAGTGCAGGTCAGTAATAATCTTTTTATGATTCTGGCTTAGCAGGACTTAAGTAATGTTTTAGGTTTCCTATTATTTTGTTTTTCTTTTAATTTAATCTGATAAGAAGTTTTCAAGTAAATACCAATTATGTGATGCAGCATTCACCTTTTTCTTCATTAATGCTCAATACCAAATGTAGTCAAATTGACTACAAAATTTTTGACCTAATAAATTGTGGTGACCAGTGTAATACTTATTCTTCAACGAAGCTCCGTAAATTAAAAAAAAGGATTTTCATTTTTAAAAACGGGGCAATTACGCATTGTAAATTATTTTTAAGCTTATATCAAGTACGGCAAAAAATAAAAACTTATTCTTTGATTAAAGGAGCTTTAATAAATAAGAAAATTTTTATATATTATTTTTATTTTATACATATTTAATATTTGTAATAAAAAAGTTTATTTTTTTGGTACTTTTCCTGGATGGGATTTGAGCCTGGGAATCTTCGAACCTTAACATCAACGTGTTGCCATCTAGGCTACTGAGAGTGTTTTTTAAATGTCAAAATTTATCAAGTTTTTCCTGCTTGGCTTTTTTGAGGAAATCCGAATTGACTTGATTTAGGCAAAAACAAAGTTCGGATAGTATTTAAAAATTTCAAGTACGATTTTGGATAATTTTTTGAATAAAATTTTTAATTTTAGACTTTGTTTTTTATTTCTGTGTACTCTGTTACAATGAATACAAACAAAATATGAAGCCAACATGTCAGGACAACAGGACAGATTGGTACAGGTTATAAGAAAAGCCTTTGATGAAAAGAAGTTTTGTTCCGCATTATTTATTGATGTTTCGAAAAAGTATGGCATGAAGGCCTGTTAAACAAACTAAAGTTTTACCTGTCAGCTAATATTTTTAACCTATTAGAGAAATACATAACCGGTTGAAAATTTATGATCAAAGAGGGAAAAAATAATTTCTTCTCAACCAATAGGGGCTGGTGTACCTCAAGGGAGTATACTAGGTAAAATTCTGTACTTGCTTTAAACAGCAGATATGCCAACCAAACAAAAATGTACTCACTTAACTTTAACTTTACGTAAAGAAACGTGTCCTCCAATCACTATTAACAACCATATGGTGCCTCAACGAACCGAGACAAAATATCTTGGTTTCCACCTAGATCGCCGCCTTACATAGTAGCCTCATATAGATGCGAAGCTGACTCAAAGGAAACTTAAAGCTGCTCAAATCCACTGGCTAATTGATAGAAACTCTGTGCTACGACTGGATTGTAAGCTCCTACTCTACGGTATACAATTATGGGGCACTGCTTCCACCTCTAACATAGAAATAATTCAACGCCGTCAAAACAAAATTCTAAAAATGATAACTGGTGCTCCTTGGTATATTAAGAACAGCAACATTCACAAGGATCTAGAAGTTCCACTTGTAAAATGCAAAATCATAAAATATGTGAGCAAGTTATTAAATAAGCTGGAAACACACCCAAATCCGCTCGCTCGAAGCATACTGCAACATAGTGGGCACACCCGCCTAAAAAGAAGGGATACTATTGCTCTTAGATAAAACCTTCGAAATTAGTTAATTTTATTGTGAAACCTTAAATTTTATTTTGGTACTGACCGGACTAGTATTAATTATTTAGTTTTAAGATTTGAATACTAATTGTTAGTTCGTTTAAGCGAAGATTCTATAATAAAATATATGAGAAAAAAAATGTCAGGAGCCATTAAAAACTGAAAACAGTTCGTAGTACATATGTATGTATGTGGTACATTGCAACTTATTATATAAAAAAAAATTAAAAAAAAAAGAATTAACTTAAATAAAAAATTACTTTATTTGACCAATTTTCTTTACCTTCGAACTAATATTGAACAGCCTACAAAAATTTAAACGAATAAACTTTTTAACTATTTTTCTTTTCATATTCTACCTTTTCCTTTACTTAATGTTTATAACAACTTAATAATAAAACCATTTCCTTTTCTATTTGCAGTTCTTCCAGAACAACCCATTATACTAGATCGATGGGGTCGTCAATTAAATGGTACAAAATTAGGGCCAAAACAGGAAGGAGATGATATTGTTATAACCTGTCGTGTGGTAGGAGGTAAGTTTTTTTTCGTTTGCAGCTGGTATTTCCGTATAAATTTTTCAATTTGTTTCTCTAACATGTCTATTTGTTACTTAAAATTCAAACAGAAATAAAAGCAAAAACAAAAAAGAAATAAAAAAACGGGCTACATTTGTTAGTGTTAGTAAATGGTGAAACAGAACACGGCTGCAATTTTAAGCAAAAACGACTTTCAGAGAATATAAGCTAATAATTAAGACGTCGGCTGGTACTTCTGAAACTCATATTAAGCTTTTACAGTTTTTATCCACAACATTTCATTTATAAATTAAATTAATTTTTTTATTTTTCTTTTTATAAGCAGGCAATTTTGTTTAAAAAATTTCATAAAAATGTGGCAATATTGATAAGAAAATTTCTATTTTAAAATGAGAGCATAAGAAAAATCGCTGTCAGTATAAAATATATTCTATTTTATAACCGGCTTCAACAGCGTGATCTTACGTCAATTGTATGGAAGAAACGTTTTTCTGTTTGCCGTCGGAGTTCTGTTTCATCATTGAGGTTCTGATGCCAAACACTTAATACATACTAATGTATGTTTAAACGAGAATGTGTTCTGCTAAATGTCCGTTGTAACATTTTCGGTAGTAATTTAGGAATTCAATTTCCCTTTTAATTTCCCAAAAGCATTAAAAGCACACGTTTATAAAGATACAATAAAGAAAATGTAACAGACATGCAAACACAAACATTCGATTGCCAAAACTACACTCATGATGAACTCATAGATTTTATGTGAGAGAAAAAAAGTGTGGCACATGAAAATAAACTACCAACTAAATAAAAAAAAAGGAATTTTTTCGAATTGGAATTTTTGTAACAACTTGTTTCAGATTTTTGTTTCTTTGTTAAGTAATGAAAAGTTTTAGAATTCCTTTTGTTATATTACTTTTAATACAAACAAACTTCCTCTTTATTTATTCTTTGTCTTCTTTTCCATATGTATCCTGATAATGTCTGCTGTTGCTGTGGCCAACCATGAAAATTTTTCCTTATGCTCGCATTTTTCCAAAATCGAATGGAAAATAACACGCACATATAAATACAAAAAAAAAATTAAAAAAATGTTTTAATGCTGCTACTATATCTTGCAACAAAAAATAACAAAAAAAAAATAACTTTGAATAATAAAAATCCTAACATCATCAATGAGCTTAGGACGCCCCCAGCCACAAGTGCGATGGCTCGTAAATGGTCTGCTGGTCGACAACCAATATGAACACAATTCCGGTGACGTTATCGAGAATCGTTTACTATGGCCATCAGTTCAACGTACTGATTTAAATTCTGTATTCACATGCCAGGCATTGAATACACAATTAGATAAACCCAAGGAAAAAAGATTTATCTTGGATATGCATTGTAAGTATTAGACATATATAAATAGACAAACGCACACACGAACACACAGAAACACAAACACTTTTTAACAAGAAAAATAATTAAATGAAGAAAGGAAACCAGAAAAATTATATCCAAAACGAGTTTGAAATTTATGTAAAGAAAACCAAAAGAAAGCAACAATTTTGTTTAAAAAGAACAAAAATTTGTTATAAAAAAAATTAAATAAAAATTTATGGCTTAAAAATGTTCTTTAATCGTTATTTTACCAACAATCGATTAATTCTTTAAAGGAAAAAATTTGTTAAACAAGAGCAGTTAATCGGCAAACTTAAGCTTATTGATTTATTTTAAAATATTTATGTCCTTAAAGGACACTTAAAATTTTAGACATAAAAACAAAAGATTTATTTCCAATACAACTAACGACTGTGGAATAAAAAATGTTAATGACAACTTTAAAATCAAATTTTTCAATATAAAGTTTGAGGTTAATTATCTAAGGAAAGTATGATGAATTAGTTTATTCCTTGAAAGCAGGGGGCAAATTACGGTATTCGAATGGAATCGAATTTTAAAAAGTCTTATTTAAACTCCTATATTAAAGGCATTGACAACTCGATCGATCGAGTAGAATTTTGATTCGATTTGAATGCTGTAATTTGCCACCAGATCGATCATATATTGTAATCAAATCCATTACAAATAAAAAAATTGTTTTTATGATTTATTCATAATTTTTGTTTAACTATTTTTAGCTTTGATTATCATAAATATCTTGTAGTGACTTAATATTAATTTTTCAAACCAAAACCTGCAGATACGGGGTGTATGATGGCAGAATTATATTTTCAAACTTCAATTAAAAATTTAATAATTGACACAAAGTTTTATTAAGAGCGTTAAACGATAGAATTCAAATGCTGATTTTATTTTTTAAAGAGTATGTCATACAGATACTTTCGGTCAAGTTTAATAGTATAAATCGGATCCCTGTGTTCTGCGTCACATGCTACATTAAACTTGTTTCAATCGAGCTGACTTCTCGACAAATATATTCCTGTAAAGCAAAAGGAGATTTGAGATTGCCATTATGAACCCTCACTTTGAGGTAGCTCCATAAAAAAAAAGCCACGGGAGTTAGATCGGGTGACCTCGGTGGCTATGGGATGTCCTCATTGTGACTGATTAGCTTTTGGCAGATATTTTCCCAAAGCAAATTTATTGACTCCCTGGTTGTGTATGCAATCACCCCATTCTGTTGAAACCACATATGAGGAGTACTCGAGATCGAAGGCCTGGCAAACACAATTCCGTAACAATGAGTCGATAACTTTCACCGTTGATAAACTTAACTTAACTAAACTGATAAGGCACACCAAATATTTACCCTGGGGCAAAGCACTGGTTTTTGATGTTTAATTGGAGGGCTGATGGTTTTTGGAGAACAGCAACGGCAGTTTTGCTAGTCCCCGTGAATGTTTAGGCAAAAATGAGCATCTTCGGTTCAAAAAAATAGTATTTTCAGTCAAAATATCAAAGTAACTTTCTTTCAGTTCTTGAACGATTTGAATTTTAAAACAATTGAACTTTAGATCGTTATTTAAATTTCATGAAAAATCGCGGGACCACGCTTTAATCTAATTCCAGTGCTTAAATTTAAAATAGTGTATTTGTGGTATTACGTTTAGTTGACCTATTTTATGAACTCTAAGTTATATATTTAGTAAAACAAGCTCGAGGTCTGTTGTTGTTTTTAATAATTTGTTTTATTAAAATTTGTCGATATTTCGCCAACCGTCTGACTGGTATCAAAAACCTACGTCTTCTGGAAGATTAATTAATTTTTACTCTAGCCACCCAAAGAGTATAATAATGAATACGGCCAGCAACTTTATACGTAGGGTACTAACAATCAGTGACAAACAATTTCACCGGACAATATAAGAAAAATAAAGAATATTTTGACAATGAATGCTTTCCCCGATCACATCACCGACAATCTTATAAATATTAATAAAAATGAAAAACCAAAACCAAGACAGGATACAAGTGATCTATACAAATCCATGATTTATGTACCCAGAATTTCAGAAAGAGTTATAAACTCGAACATTTTTAATAAAGAGAAATATAAAATAGCCCAAAAGACGAACAATACACTCGGACAACTTTTTTCAAGAACTAAGAACAAAATTGATAAAATGGACAAATCAAATTTAATATACAAAATAAAATGCACAGGCAATGAAAACTCTACGTGCGATAAAATATATATAGGCACAACTAAAAATAAGTTAAAAACAAGAATTGCTGGACACAAATCAGATTTAAGAAGTAGAGGAAATAATTCGACGCAAAAAACTGCACTTGCTGCCCACTGTGCAGAGAGAGCACATATTCCAGATTTTGAAAATGTAGAAATATTACAAACAGAAGAGAGATATAGTAAGAGATACACACTAGAAATGTTTCACATTATAAACACATCACAACAACAACGACTAAACTTCCAGACTGATATTGAGAATTCGTCACAAAGCTATAAGCACTTAATAAACAAAAGAAATTGGTAATTAGTGCAATATTAAATGTTTAAAAATAAGGGTGACTTTGTGATTTTTTAATTTTTTAATTTTATATTTGTTGCTTGTAAGTTCTTTGTTTTTTGTACGTAATGTAAGGTGATTTTAATGTTTGTTTTCTTTTATATGTTTTATATTTTATTGAAGAGTCCTGATGATGCTAACCGACGGTTGGCGAAATATCGACAAATTTTAAAAAAACAAATTATTAAAAACAACAACAGACCTCGAGCTTGTTTTACTAAATATATAACTTAGAGTTTAAAATAGTGTTTTAGATTTCTGGTCTGGGGATTTTAAATGAAATGAGAGGATGAACGATCCGATAGAGCAAGGTGTTCATTTGCTCGTGGAAAGAGCAAAAGACGTTTGTGCTCCACTTTAGAACTAGCGTATAGGCTCTGCCTTGAAGGTGTGAGCTACGGTGATCTCAGTAAATACTACTTCATGTAGTATTTTCAGAACAACGTGGGGATTTAAAGACCCAAAACGCTGAGTTTTTTTCTGTCTCTACCAAGGAGCGATTAAAGACTGCAAGGAGTAAGGAATAAAGGATACTCTTTAACAATGGCTTATACCAGAATAGCAGGATTACTGGTCAGCGATGTCTACAGATTATTTGGTGTATTGAAGTGTGGTCAGTTCTAATTTCTGGGAACGGCAAGGCAGAGTAATCTGGCAATTAAAGACAAAAAGGCAATGTTTGTACCAAAACTTTTAGCTCCCAGTATCTGTATTAACTAAAACGGAAACAGTTATTTATATTAAAGTTTTTTCCTCGAACTTTTGTTTTTAGTATTCAAAAAATGCAAAAAAAGTAACTCAAAGACTTCATTTAAAACATGTCTTTTTTCATCAATAATAATTAATTTTTCTGTAGTTATAATAAAGTTAACTTGAAAAATCACATACGACGTACATATATCTTTGTTTATATAAAATGCCTTTAGTAAACATTATATATTGAAGGTTTTGTTTAACCTACTCTTTGGTTGAGCTCTTATATGCCAAAATCCCTTTTTAACCCTTTTTTAACCTGTAAAGAAGGAATCCTGTGTTCTTATATCCTTTAAATTTTTTTATCAAAGCCATCATATTTAAAAACAAATAAGCCCTCATTCGGCTGTGCCGATTCTTATATACCCTTCACAAAGGCTTATCTTCTTTATATCTTTTAACATCTTTTATTATTTAATAGTTGTTGTTGTCAGCGATTTTTGGTAAAATAATATTTTTGACTTAATAATCTAGAAATTCATGGCTAAGAGATAGTTTTTTTGTTTCCTTAATATTCCGTTATATTTCAAACTTTAAAAATTCTTGGGCTTAACTTTTTATTTTGATTTTCCTTTTTAGTAACTTCTTATAAATAGGAAATGTTTAACTTATGTGTCTTTAGGGAATTTTTTATAAAAGTTTGTAAAAACATTTTATAACAAACTTATAGACAAAGGTTATAACTTAAAATCTTAATCTGTTTTTAAGCATGCTGGATTTAATTTTTTATTTGGTTGGTTTCCGTGGTGGTTCGCTGCACACAAACTGTCAAGTTAAGTTTAAATGACCCCGTTTTGACAACACCACACCCATCGATAGATGATAGGTCCCCTTAAACAATGGTCCAAGGGAAAATGGAGTGCTATACCCACCCTGTCACGTTGATGTTTCTCGATAGGTCGCTCAACCCAATTGCAAATACATCACTTAGGTTATCCAGTACATGATGACCGAGGAATCTGTGCCTCTTCACAGCCAGAACAGGGCATTCGCAGAAAAGATGAAAAACTGATTCCTCCTTTTCCGTATTCTTGCAGCTGCGACAGCGATAGCTGAACGTGAGGCCGAGTCGTTCTACATGCCTTCCCAGCATCCACTGATCCGTTAGCACATCCAGCAACTTCGAAATATCCGCGCGATTTCGGTTCATAAGTTGCGTTGTACGTCCAACATCGAAAGAAGGCCACGTTTGCCTAGCGACCCTACACATACCCAACCCCCGCCAAGTTAGAGCTGTCCGTAAAGATCCTAATGTCATATACTTTCCCAAGGTTGCCCCTACACCATTAACCCCTGGAGGGAATAAGAACTTCAAGAACTTTTATTACAATCAGTCAGGCTTCATTAAGCAAGTTAAATGCAATGGACTTGAAGGCCGCAAATATATCCTTTAATACCCTTCGCCTTAAAATATCCATATTTTTTTTTAATTGTCTTTTATTAAAGCAGTGTTTCTTGGTTTCAGCCCACAATAAACTTAATTCCAAAAAATTTTTTTTTAGTAAGAATTTTTTCACCAAAATTCCCTGTGTTTTCAACTCAATAATATTAAAACAACCCATTTACTCACATTTTTTTTTAATTTTTGTTAATTTAATAATTATCTTTTAATACCTCGTACCAAAAAAATAAATCAAAAAAATATTAACTTATAATTAAAATGGACTTTGATTAATTACATTTTCATGTTATAAGCTAATAAAAATATACGTAGTCCTTCACCCTATGTTTCCCAGCTTAATAACACCTTAATTTAATTTTTTTTGTTTTTTTTTATTTACTTTACACACAAACCCAAACATTTTCAAAGAGAAATTACAACATTATTAAAAACTAAACTAAAGCAATTTGTCTATTAACTGACGGCACTTAACAGACATAAAAATTAATTTGAAAAGTATTCAAAATGGTTGTTTTTCTTTTAGTTTCCGACAACATGTGTATTTTAACACAAAACTCCTACTTTTAGCAAATGCAAATGAAACTGAAACGAAATAGAAATATAAATGTATGTATGTATATTTATATGTATAGAATAGAACTAATATTAAAGAAAGAAAAAAATAATAGAAAATATAAATGTTTTGTTAAATGTTGGCAATAATTTTTCTTTCCATTTTTTGGGTTTTTGCATTCAACCACTTGAAATGAAATAAATACTCAGACATTTGAAATGAAAACAATAGATTATTAAAATACACATACAAACAAGAACAAAACAAAGATAATTTATTTACAAACAGGGAAAAAAACTTTTACAAAAACAATAAAAAAGGAACACATACAAACACACTTATAAAAACTCACTCATATATTTACAGTAAAACCGCTTGAAGTAAGAATAATTGACCCACCCAACTCTATGGTGGCCGATAGACGTTATGAAGTTACTTGTGAATCAGCCGGCTCTAGACCGAATGCCATTATAACCTGGTATAAAGGAAAAAGGCAATTACGGCGAACGAAGGTGAGTTTGTTTTCTATTTTTTTTTTTTTTTTATTTCTGTTTTGCTAAATACAATTGTGGCCGTATTTGTGTATTTTCTGTGGAGGTATTTATAATGTTACTTGTTACTAATACTTAGGTACACACATGTACTTCTGCACAGTGGGACTTTTTTTATTTTAGATATACGAGAATAAATTTGGGTAAGAAATTTGAAATGAATTTGCTTATGAAAAAAATGTGGATGTACAACCAACCTCTGTTGAGCCAAATTCTCATCTTTGTGTTAATTGTATGCAAGACGACGATTCAGGTAATTTCCCGTTAAAGCGTCCATGTCTCACTCTGGTACTAAGAAAAATACTATCTTTAGCAAATGTCGACGTGTGGATTTGACTATTGGATGCCATGTCCGCTGTGTAAAGCAAGTACAGGATATTGGTTCTACAATGCAGCCTTGAGTACTGGCTCAGGACAACTTATGTAGATCATTAACTGTCAGTGGGTTATGTATTTTTCTAAAAAATTTAAAAGATCCACTGACAAGTTTGGCTTAAGTTTGATTACCAGGCCTTGGGCCATACTTTATCGAACGTTTGAGTAACACTTTTAAAAGCGCAAAGAAAAATTTTGTGCTTTTTACTTTTAATTGAACTTGACAAAATATTCTATGGTTTGAAGCCTTTCAAAGTGAGCACTTTTGTTGTGCGTTAAACTCCATAAAATAGTTTGTTTGTTAATGATTCTTTGCTAGTTTTTGCAATCCAGATCGGAAGTGCTAGTAAGGTGGGACCTTGGGCAGATATCTGAAGTAACGTTTTGCCATATGGATGGCTCTAGTTTGGAGAGAAGTTGTGGCAGCATATATTTGGTAATAACCTGGAGACCAAGATTTACTTCCAATGGCATCAAAGGCCGAGTTGAAAGAGGCTTTTAAATGCACACAAGTTGTTGTGGAACAGCGGGACAGTTAAAAGGATGACCAAAACATTGTAAGGAGACCTGAATGAGTATCTTACAAAAGGCTGAGAATTTATTAATAAAATAGGCAGTACAAAAAATCTTTAAAGACCTAGTTAGTTTCAATATGAGAGTTTTGAAAAAAATTACCAGAAAATTTACCTTAAGACACATCCAAAAAACGTAAACCAGCCTAGTTGTGCTTAAAACAGAACTCGAAAACCGAAAATTTTCAAAAGCACTGAAAAAATAAAGGCTTTCAACGTATGCAATTATAATTTTATCCCGCAGATGCTCTAAATATTAGTTTGTTATGTATTCCTGCAAGGTGAGATTTATAAACTAATCGATCAAAAGATTTGTAGTTATACAACAGTTTTCCCTCAACAAAGAAATTATCAGGTGGTTCCTAATACAAAATAAAAGAGGTAACAAAACCACTGCTTTTTCTGGCTTTCGTTTAAATCGAAAATGCTTTAAAACTGTTTTCTTTAAATGCGAGCTCCAGGGAAAAATAAACCGGATGAAAAAAAATCTAAAAGATCTTAAAAAATTTTTAGAGTACTGTGACCCATAGTGCAAAAATTTCTACAACAGTGTTTGAAAATACAAACTGGGTACGTAACTAGCTTACATAAGCAGATACTTTGTTTTTTTGTATATAACACCAAATTACAAAAAAAACATATTTCTGTGTTATTCAAAGGATAACTACTAACTCGTATTTTTGGGTATCATCAATTTGAGTATGAGGTATTTATGGATAACCGCATGCAATTTGCAAAAATAAGTGCACATAAATTGAACGTTTGCTTCTGTTTACGTAAAGTTTTTGCGCATTTTAATTTGTTTACATTTTTCTCCTTTAGCGTTTTACTATTTATTTATAGCAGACACTTTTGTTTAGTTGTGTATTTCCGTTTAAATATCGATTAGGTTGGAGTACAACTTCTCACTGTATTTGTGTCTATAGTAAATGTGTGCAATTTAATTCATGCCCACAGCTTATTGTGTTTACTATTATTGCATTGCAATTGTATTTACTTCTCCTCTAATACGCAATTTTTTTTGCAAAAATTTCTATTTAATTTTTAAAACAGTACTGGATTTCTAATTTATTTTTCCTTTGTTATTTTATCAAACACGATTGTTTTAAAGCAGAGGATTGGTTTTAAATAATTTTTGAATAAAGCCGTAACAGCCCCACCGGTAATGAACATTCAAAGCTTTTCTTGCTAAGGTGCAAAGGAAACAGAAAAATTATATTAAAACATAAAAAAATTTAAAGATACTTTTCATGTACTTGCCGCAAAATATTTTAAAATTCATTTTAATATTGAATTGCCTTTTTCGTTAATTAGATTTTATTTTATTTTATTTTATTTTATTTTATTTTATTTTATTTTATTTTATTTTATTTTATTTTATTTTATTTTATTTTATTTTATTTTATTTTATTTTATTTTATTTTATTTTATTTTATTTTATTTTATTTTATTTTATTTTATTTTATTTTATTTTATTTTATTTTATTTTATTTTATTTTATTTTATTTTATTTTATTTTATTTTATTTTATTTTATTTTATTTTATTTTATTTTATTTTATTTTATTTTATTTTATTTTATTTTATTTTATTTTATTTTATTTTATTTTATTTTATTTTATTTTATTTTATTTTATTTTATTTTATTTTATTTTATTTTATTTTATTTTATTTTATTTTATTTTATTTTATTTTATTTTATTATATTTTATTTTATTTTATTTTATTTTATTTTATTTTATTTAATTTTATTTTATTTTATTTTATTTTATTTTATTTTATTTTATTTTATTTTATTTTATTTTATTTTATTTTATTTTATTTTATTTTATTTTATTTTATTTTATTTTATTTTATTTTATTTTATTTTATTTTATTTTATTTTATTTTATTTTATTTTATTTTATTTTATTTTATTTTATTTTATTTTATTTTATTTTATTTTATTTTATTTTATTTTATTTTATTTTATTTTATTTTATTTTATTTTATTTTATTTAATTTAATTTAATTTATTTTATTTTATTTTATTTTATTTTATTTTATTTTATTTTATTTTATTTTATTTTATTTTATTTTATTTTATTTTATTTTATTTTATTTTATTTTATTTTATTTTATTTTATTTTATTTTATTTTATTTTATTTTATTTTATTTTATTTTATTTTATTTTATTTTATTTTATTTTATTTTATTTTATTTTATTTTATTTTATTTTATTTTATTTTATTTTATTTTATTTTATTTTATTTTATTTTATTTTATTTTATTTTATTTTATTTTATTTTATTTTATTTTATTTTATTTTATTTTATTTTATTTTATTTTATTTTATTTTATTTTATTTTATTTTATTTTATTTTATTTTATTTTATTTTATTTTATTTTATTTTATTTTATTTTATTTTATTTTATTTTATTTTATTTTATTTTATTTTATTTTATTTTATTTTATTTTATTTTATTTTATTTTATTTTATTTTATTTTATTTTATTTTATTTTATTTTATTTAATTTTATTTTATTTTATTTTATTTTATTTTATTTTATTTTATTTTATTTTATTTTATTTTATTTTATTTTATTTTATTTTATTTTATTTTATTTTATTTTATTTTATTTTATTTTATTTTATTTTATTTTATTTTATTTTATTTTATTTTATTTTATTTTATTTTATTTTATTTTATTTTATTTTATTTTATTTTATTTTATTTTATTTTATTTTATTTTATTTTATTTTATTTTATTTTATTTTATTTTATTTTATTTTATTTTATTTTATTTTATTTTATTATATTTAAGTGTTCCTAGTTGTGTAACATTTTAAGAATATATATGATTTTATAGTCCTGGCCAGATAGGAAGAAATATATTTTTAAATATGTAGTTTTTCGAATTTTTTAAAACAAGATTTTTTTAAAATTTTCAACACTTACACTTAAAACTTTTTGTTCATTTGAAAATGTTTTTTATTTGCGCTCTTTTTTATACAAACAATTGTTACAATGAATTGCAAAATGCCTTTTAATTTATTGAAGTCCTTCTTTTAACTTTTATTTGTAAACTGCATCAGTCAATTTTTGTTGTTGTTGCTTTTGGTGTTTTTCCATTTTAGAATTGCTGAGGGTGCATTTAAATACACCATTAGTACAGAGTGTTTACAATGGAAACTAAACTAAGCAACGATAATTTGATTTAAATGTTTCCATTATAATCAATACTAAACCAATCCTCTGTAATTGCGTTTATCTCACTAAAACAGAAAAAAAGTGGCAAGAAAGAGGTTTCAAATGAAATTTGCAGTTAAATTGTAATTGTATTTCCAGTGCAACCATTAATTTATTTGCAAAAATTTGCCCTAAATTTTTAATTTAAACGCACACACAAACACACATAAGCTACTACATCAATGTGTTTTCATTTCCGTTTACGCGTTATTTAAATAAAGTTATCAGCACAACCAATTACCAATAAAAATAACAAGGAGAAATATAAATTGTTTTAAACATTATAACGTTTCAATTTGATTTTTTTTTACTTATTTTTTATTACATTCTTAAGAATTATTTCTTGTATTGATTTTATTAATTAAGGATTTTAGTTTTTTTTCTAAAAGCAAAATTAAAAGGGGTTCTTAAAATGAATTTTGTTGATTTAAGAGATGGTATTACGGAACATTTTATTTTCAAAAATCGTATTTATACTCACCTCACATGCAAAGTAGGGGTACCATGCGTCTGCCTAGATGTTTGTAAGGCCCAAAAAATAATTGTCTCAGATCCACCTTCAGTTATACCGATGAACTCAAAATTACTTCCGAAACCAAAAAAGGGTTTTTTTTTCTGGCTAATGTATTCTTTAAATTTGCAGATAATATTTCTGAAGGTATTTTTATGAAATTTGGCACAAAAAAGATCTTTCTTAATATAGGGACTATATCTAATTGAAAACTGCTCCCAAATAATGACCCCTTAGCTGTTTTACGATTTTCTCTTTTTATGCTAAAGGCGAGCTTATCGGAAATTTAAGTGCAAATTATGCCACATTACCCCAGAATCTACTTTAGGATGTATGGGAAGGAAACGAAACTATGGTGCTTTAGTGATAAAACTTTTTATCTGATCATATTTTATCAATTAAAATATGGATGACAAATTTTATAACTTTTTGATAACTCTTCCTTTATTGGACTACTTTTTATACTAAATCACTACACTACGCCATGTGCCATATTTAGATAAAAGTTCGTTTATAAAACTGTTTCAATTAAAATAAATTATTTAGAAATGAGAAAATAAAATTTTTTTAATTATTATTAAAAAAATATTTACAAAAGAATAAAAATAAATTTATTATTCTTTTGTAATTCTTCTAGTTCTAACTTTTATTTAAAGAGCAAAATAAAAATTTAATATAAAATTTTATACATTTTGTCTAAAAATTTTCATTAAAAAAACATTTGTTTTTTTTCTTTTATTTAAGGATGATATTTCTACTAATGCAACACGTTCTGAGTTGAGTTTTGTGCCAACAACAGATGATGATGGTAAATCGATAACATGTCGAGCAGAAAACCCAAATGTCAATGGTTTATATTTGGAAACCATGTGGAAATTGAATGTAGTATGTAAGTAACAATTGCAGCAATGCCCACATATAATTTTTTTTTGTTTATTTTATTTATACACATATTGACGTACATATATGTATGTATAACTGAATCATAAAAAATTCAAAAAATTTCTGATATAAAATTTGCCCTATTTGAAATATTTATATGCACGTACATACATAAATATATACGTACGTTTTACATATGCATAACAATAACAGCAAAAAATATTTTTTACAAAAAAAATGTGAGTCAAATATAACAACAAAGGAATGCGGTATATAAATAAATATTTTAATAATATATTTTAATGACGCTTACAACTTTTCATGCAATAAAAATTTATTTTAATATTGTACTTTTTTGAAGAATATATTTAGAGGCAAAAAAAAACGAAAAGGTTATTAAAACGCGAGTGAAATTGTTGTGAATGTGTTTTTAAATTGCCTCCTTACCACCTATCTCCATCGCCCAAAAAGGTCTTCCATACAAAGTTTGGGAAATTGTAATGAATCCCCCCTTTAGTTTTCAGGGTGACCGCGGAGAGGTCAAATGCAGGACATTTAGCAAACATTTTCTTAGAATATACTTGCCATACAAAATTTGAAACAAATTAGGGTAAATAACCCTACAACTTTTACGTAGTCACTCTAAGAACGTTAAAATATTACTTCGACCCCCATTTAAAAATTTAGAAATATTGTAAAAATAAAAAAATGGATTTATAGAAAAACAATGTGAAGTGTATATAATATTTGGATACAAATATTTTCTAGCTAAGATTCTCCTAAATCTAGCCGCAATCTTTGTATTGTCTGCAGAATTGCACATGTTCTTCAATAAGCTTCCTTTTGCAATTTTGTTAGCATATTTTAAGACTTAACTTAATGGGGAAAAGCTGGCAAATTTAGTTATTAAATCAACTTGCTTTCCTAAATACTATGCTTCAAGAGCTCCAAATTGTATCATAGTGGGCTCTGCGAAGCATTTAGTATGGGGCAGCAAATTTCAAAGATTTTTACCAAAACCATACTAAAGGTTTCCTTTAGTTCCTGTAGGCCCCTGATCGAGTCTTCGATATCAAAGGTATTTTAGCAGCCAACTGATTTGCGATTTGCCAAAAGAGCGCATTGATTGTAAAAAAAGTTGAAAAAGCGTTTTTTTCTAAATTTTTGGTCCCCGAAAAAGGAGTAATTTTTATAAGAGAATGAGTTAAAATTTAAACTAGAAAAAATTTTTTGAATAAAACGTTTGAATATGACTTAAATAAATCCCGAATTTTACCGAAAAAAAATTGTGAAACTTTTTTCTAAAGATTTTTTTCTATATTATAAACTTTTTTTTAACATCGGCACTTGCAGTCATAAATGACATGGGGCTCATTAGACTCGTACTAGTATTAGGCCAAACCTTTGGCCGAGAAGGCCATTTACGCTGCACGTTAAAACAAAATAAAGATAATTTAGTGTATAACTGCCCAGAAATTTTCATATTTTGGCAGCTAGGGAATTCTGCTTGCAGAGAAAGAAAACCATATCCTCTTTTTCACTATTTTTACAACTGCGACAGTGATCGTAGAAATAGAGTCAGAGGCTACTTGTATGCTTACCAATTAGTGACTCATTCGAACTGAAACAACGCTGGTTACAGCTTGTCCTTTAAATAGTCTGCTTACCCGCAAACAAGGGCAACATTAATCTAAAAACCCCACACGTGCTCAGACACAGCTATCAGTATTTACTACCCTTAAGAAAGTGGCTTAAGGTTCCACACTTGATAGTTTCTGGCGAAATTATGACTAATTTGGTATTGGAGCTGTCTGTTCATTATTAAAATGAGCCCTATGCGCAGGTTATCAGTTCTAGGTGGACAACCTAACACAGACAACTCTTTCTTACGTTTTCTGTTGTAATTGGTTGTTTCTGATAATCATCTATATTGCCAACTGACTCTTGAGAGAAGTTTGAAAATTATTGGAAATATTGCTGCATTCCTACATTATCCTTTCATGCTTCATTGATAGCGAATAGCTCGGCCTAAGACCATAAAATCAACACATGGGTTAAAGCATTGCCGAATTCACTTCTGGATAATAAAAATCGAGTTGTGAATGCTTTTAATATCGAAATTCTAATGGGAAATTTTTTATTTCCCCAGTTTTTTTATAAAAAAAAAAAATAAAAATTAAAAGCGCCAAAACTTTGAACAACAGGAATACTTACATGGAAACCCAGTGTTGTGAAACACACAAAAATGGTGTAGTTATCTCGGGAAGTAAAATTTAGTTTTTTACTTTGCAAACTTTTTAACCACAAAAAAAGTAAAAAAATTATTAACCTTGACTAATCTTAGATTAAACATCTGCAACACATTTGCCATTAAAGGATTAAACATGCAGTTAACGTGATACAACATTTTAAAATTATTTTTTTCTTTGATACCGTTAATAAAACAATCATCCCAATTTCTCTATTTTTCACATTTACCACGTTTTCTTAAAAAAAGTCCTTGAAAACTTTTTTATTGCCTGCACGTACACTTTCGTATAATTCGCCACAATCACGTTTATTTATTTTAGAAAAAATTCACATTCACTGAAAAGATGAACGTAAGAATCTACAAAAGTAAAACACACATACTACAAAGAGTAAAGCGACACATACGGTGTGATATAGAATAAGAAAAAGAATAGAAAAATTGCATAAAAATTCCTATGATTGTGATCTTGTTATAGTTAACTGTTAAAAACATTAAAGTTACTGCTACCCAGCTGTCTAGATCATTGTAGACGATATTGCTATAATGCTGCATTCAAGACATTCTCAAAAATATCGCACTGCCAATATTTCTGGCTTACAGTGTCTTTTGAAAGTTTATTTAGGTTAGGAAACGAAGGGTAGTGAATTCGCCACCTTCACCTAGAAGCCTGTAGGCCCATGGTGAATCCCTTCAGAAGCTTTAAAAAAAACAAAAAAGGGAAAATTTTTAGATAAAATGATAGCAAAATAAGAAAAGAGAAAAAGAAATCCTTCAGCGAAAAGTCAAAAGAAGTCAGCGTGCATCAATCGCGCGCAGGCGCTAAAACCACCCTTTCGCCCAACCTTTTTGATGAATTATATAATGGTCCCCAGCCCACCGCTCAAGACCTCACTATCTAAAACGTGAAGACACTTGTGTCGGCAGATCTGCAGTCTAATGCAGTCGCAGTCAAAGACTTTCACAGTCTCTTTGTCCGCCTTATCCCCGCATAGCCTGCAGAGTCCGAAAAGTTCTTATCCTACTTACTCGTCATATAGCTTTAATCGCAGAGTCCTGTGAAAGTCCCAGTTATACACCTCATAGCCACTCTGCCCTCTTTGAGCGGCAGATTAGTGCCCCTCTTGTCCAGCTGGGTTACAGAAGCCTGGAAATCTCGCAATTAGCCCTCTGCCTCCAGATTTGGCTCGCTTTGCCCATTAACTTAGTACCTATCAATTCATAATAGAAACTCATTGGTTGCTTTAACGGCTCACAGCTCAGCCCAATATCCGGGCTGATTCCTTCCCTGCCAGTTTATTAGCAATAGCATTACCAACAACGTTACAATGACGAGGCACTCAACATAGTGTGACCCAAAGATCGCTCCGGGACCTATTCTACAGTCGTATACGAGTCTAGACCTGAAATAATGTCCCTCTTAAACCTTGAACGCGTCCTAAATATTAAAAAAAATTTTTAGGTCCCCTCTTCCTTCTTTCTTCCGCGTACTCTTTTATCAATTAAGCGACCCTTTTCTTAGACTGGAAAGCTCTAATAACGTCCAGAAGTCTATATGACATCCCTACTCCCGTGATCATTTTATAAATACCGGCTCCCATGCCCACCTCTATTTTGGATCTTTCACTTAAAACTATACACCCCTCATACAGCCTCTCGAATCTCTTCAATGCCACCTTATCCAGAAACAATACCTGAAATAAAATCCAAGGGTCAGGTTTGGCAAACATATAATTAGTCGAATCCAGCTGTCACAAGAGCCGACAATTTCCTGGCTCTGCCAGAATGCCACTGTATCCAACCGACCCAGCCTTAAACATATCTGACTCATTAAGCCTTAACAAGCTCCTACTAAAGAAATTTCTAAAAAAAGAAATTTGCCTAAAGGTATCCAGCGCTGGCCCCTGTAATGCTTCGTACAGCACATCCCTGGATACAAGATTACCTTACGTAAGGATTGATCTTACAACGATTGTGTAAATCCAAGTGACCATAACCAGTGTCAATCCCTAGTTCTTAAAAAAGACATTTTTACAAGCATAATAGGCCTTGAGGTCCTTTTTAGCCCATTCGTTCTCCTCCACCATCCAGGACGAACGCCGTCAAGCCTCGGCAGCTCAAAATCTACCCCCATTTCCTCGGCCCAAGCAAGAAGATCGGAAAATGCACTCTACATCAACTTGCGGGGGGGGGGGGGGGGGGGGAAATTTTTACGTGTCTTTTGAAATAAGAAAAAAATAATGTGAAGTAGCGACAGTTTATTTTCAATAACATCTCCTCTGTGAAAAAAATAAAGGATGCTATCGTTCGCTCTCGTTCCATGTGCAAAGGCTTGTTTTTTTGAATCATGGCCAAGTGAGTTATGTGTGATTTTTTATATGAAAAAAAATATATGTTACACAGTCATACCCTTACCTTAAAATAAAACACAAGCAAATTGTGCTTTATGCTGGGAACTGATAAAATGTCCAACGAATTTTAGTTATAGGTATAAAGACGAGGGCTTTAATTTAACACAAATGGGGCTATAAATTAAGATTTGGATTTCCGTATTTAGAAATTGTTCGTATAAATGCAATCACATATATTGTGGAACTTTTAGAGTAAAGCGAATTTCTAAATGCTATAAGCACCCAGCGGAGAAATTCTTATAGTAATAACTTAATTTAAAATTCCAGTATAATTTACACTTTCCATCATAAATTATGGGGAAAAAAACGGGGACCGTAAAAATTATGAAAAAAATTTTATTTAAATAATGAATATTTTTTGATTTTTATTTATATTTTTTTTTGGCAAAAATAATTATTATTTTGAAATTTTTTATTAAATTAATTATGATAATATTCGTTACTTATTATTTAATTTATTAATTAAAAATACAAAATTTATTTAAAAAAACTGTTTCTTAATAAAAAAATAAAAATAATTCTTTTAATTAATTTTGAATAAATTATTAATCAAAAATTTAAAAAGTACTTGATTTTCAAAAAATCCAGCTCCACACCATTTGGATGTACTTTACTTGACTCTCCGCCATTTCTTTGCACATGCCTTTTTCATTGAAAATTCGAAAATAATTATTATTTACAGTTCATTGAAAAATATAAAAAAAGATTCTTTTAGTTTAGTTGTACCTGCTTGCTAGAATAAACAAAAACTGTAACTACTATTTGCAAATGTAAAACCTTACACCAAAACCTCATAAATACACATATCCAAAGAAAATCACCCAGTTCCCCTTATGACAAGTATTTGAACGTCCTTTAGTGTTTCTGGAGTGTGATTCACTACTACTTAAGCTTCAATTCAATGGTGCTGTTTGAGTTTTAGTTGCTGTTTTTTGCGTATTTTTATTTTGAATGGAATCGTATTGAATGCTCATATATTTGTGTTTCGTTGTGTGCTGTGTAGTTGAATGGGTACAAATGCTTCAGTCACACTTATTGCTGTTTTGTAGCTGCCTGTTTTCGATGTAAAAAGAAATATTTTTTAATATACGTTGCGCATTTTTAATGTTTTATGACATTGTTAACACATTTTTAGCCTTCAAAAACATACACACCTTGATTCTTTTTTTTTAATATCTGTACACTCTGTAGGTTACTTCTGTTTTAGGAGGTGCTCTGGCCTTTTTTTATATTTTCTTTCTTTAATACAGTTTTGGGTAGAGATTGATTTTTTACACATATAATTTTTTTTAATTATTGCTTAGCGCAACGTTTTTTTTATTTTCTTGTCTTAATGTCTAGAATAATATATATTTAAAAAAGGCAGAAATAATAAAAACTAAATTGGTGTAGGATATGAAGAAGATTAAATTAAAGTTGCCTGAAAGAATATTGAATATTTTTTTAGGTATATTAGGTCGAGAGAATTAAAATATTTACAATACAAAATCAATTGTAATCTGTCAAATATTCGATTTATTATTAAGATTTTGTATGTTAATTGAAACTTAAATAGTAGTCAGCCTCCTTTTAGAAGGATCAATATAAAAAATAAAATTTTCCCTAAATATTTTAATATTTGTGTCAATGAAGCATGTGATTATTACATTGGATTTCGATAAAAATTTTGAAAGCCGAAATAACAAAGAAATTCAGTTTTAATTAACCTTTGACAGTAGTATCAAACTAAAAAAATTTACTTCTTTTTTATAGAAAAGTATTTAAATTAATATCTCATTTTTCTTTCGATTTTATCATTGTTACTTTTTCTTTGTTTCTTTAAATGATGCATTTTTCTACTTGAAGGTATATAAAATTTACCCAGTTGCCCACAAAACATTTATAAAACTCTGATATAAAGAGTTTAAATATTTTCCATTTTTAATATGAACGCTTAAACAAAATACTTTTACATCACCTAAGGCAGCTGTCATTGTTATGTGTAATAAAATCAAACAATTTTTTAAGCCCCGACTCAAGTATTTTTTCCTCGTTTGGTTAATGTATACAAAAAGAGTACCTTAAAAAAACTAAGTTGCCGAAACAATCAAACTTAAAAAAAATTTAAAGAAGAAGTTTACAAAAACTGATAGATATAAAAAGGAACTCCCTTAACATTTTCCATTTCATATTTTTCTAATGAGCCACATCTAGCGCAATACTGAATCATAAAAAAATCGTACGTTAGCAAAAGCAAGGCATTGACTAAGGATATGATTTATCGATTCGTTGTTCCTGTTGCTTGTTCTAAAATCTTCCTCCGCAATTTCCATGTAATAAAGGTGAAGTTGTCAATTAAAATAACTAGCAAGCATACCCAACAGGATGCCGTGTTCAGATCTCCCCAGTTTCCGAATTCTCTTAGTCATATCTTAATTCTGGTCTCTTCCAAAGATATTCTTCATTACATTAAGTGCTCTGAAACATCATTGATTCTTTGCTATTCGCAAGGATGTGTATGTCCGTTGAACTTTTGTATACCACAAGCCAAGGCAAACATTGGGGGTTTTGCTCGGACCTCCGTTTTAGGGCAGTATTTTCATCTGGGAGAAAAAGGTGATATCTAGATTTTTAATGAAAATGTTAAGTCCATTTTTACCTTAGTCATAAAAGAAACTGTAGAACAGCTTACTTTATAGTGAAGTTCCGTCCAACCAAAGGTATGACCGCAATGCTACCAGTGTTGATTTCGACATGAATTATATGTCTTCAAATGAGTTATTGGTACACCGAAAGAAAACTCGCTTTCTAAAATCAAGAATTTTATTCTTGAATTTATCCAAATCTTTTTTTGAAACTTTTTAGTACGATCCGTACTTACATTTTCTTAAATCAAGCCTATTTGGATTGCTTCAACAAATCAAGCAAAAAAAAGCTTGTTGTTTTAATATATTATTTTCATTTGAGAACAAAGTGTCTCGATCGCATAGAGGTAACGCCCTTGTGCTGTAGTGCAGGAAGTCTCTGGTTCGAATCTTAGCTTCGGTAAGTACAAAAAGTAAAATTTTTAAATTATAAATTTTAAGTATCTATAAAATAAAAAAAGGTATAAAATTCTTCTTCTTTAATAAAGCTCCATAAGTCAAAAAAATGACATTTAATTTTCGAGTTATTCAATCCCGTTAACGGCTAAAACCAATCCTTTTTTGGCTTACATCAAGAACGGTTCCGAACTTAAATCAATCCTTTTTTGGCTTAATTGTGGCTAAAAGTAAGAAATTTATACTTGAAAAATTTTACTTAGAGTGAAAAATTTCATACTTGATTTAAGAAAAACCATAGTCACCGTACTTTTGACGCCGCTATGGCTTGATTTAAGTAAAGTTTACTTAATTTATTCTTTTTTTGTAGGAGTTTTAAACCCTTTTAGTCCATTTGTTTAGTGCTTATAAGTAGCTTTTACTTAAAACCTTCTCCAATACCCTCGTTGGAGCGGTCCTAATTGTTCTTATTTTAGTTTATAAATAATCACAATAAACCCAAAGCATGGGTTCTAAAATGGTATTAATACCCATTCTGTATAACCTTTGAGCCAGTTTTGGACTGGGCCCCATTTTAAATTAATAAGCAGTTACAACTTGACGCTAGTGCTGCTGGAGAAAGTCCTTCAAGTATTTTTTAATAGGAAAGTTAACTAATAAAAGGGGTTGCTCTTTAAAATTACTATAGGCATATAATTTTAAAGAGGCATATTTATTAATAATTTTAATATTAAAAATATGTTTCTCAGGTGTACTTTTCTACAAAATTAGTATTTAAAATCTAAATTTTTTGTAAATATACCTCTTAAGCTTTTCTAAAGATCAAAATATTTTATATGTTTAAAGATATTATAAAATTTTTTTTAGAAAATTAACCAAAAATAAACAAACGTTTACTCTATCTGCTTTTTATTAGAAGATATGAATCTTTGACATAACAATAAAAAAGAAAAACAAAAACATGAAATGACACATAAAATGTGTGTAAAAATGTTTACAGCGAAGTGGTGCGTATGATTTATATTTATTTTATTAGGGTGTATGTACACCTAAGCGTATGTGAAATTTCTTTTGTTTACTCACATACATATGTACATTTAAACAGCAGGGAGAAAAATCATATTAAGAATATGATTTAATAATGTACCAAAGATATTTTCATAAGATTAAATTTTATTAAAACGAACAAAACATAGTCAATGGCATAGAAAGAACAAAATTTTTATTAAAAACGAAATTTATTAGAATAATAACATGCTGTTAACGTTGAGCTTAGTTTTTAATATTGAAAATATTTACATACAAATATTTTTTAAAATTTAATTTTGGTTTATTTTTTACGTGTTTTTATATTTAATAACATCTACATACATACAACTAAATGTGTTGGGTGGTTTTATGAAATGAATTTAATTAATTTTATAATTTGCTTTTCAACGATGAAGGAAAACTTTTAAAAACCTTTAAATTTTTTATATTTTAAAGACATTTAAAGTGTTAAAAAATTTGCTTAATAAATTGTTTTTATTATATTGTTCGGTACTATTTGATTTAAAAAGTATATTAAAGTTAAACTACCACAAAAATATAATGTTAATTCTAAACATCAATATGATTGACTTTTTCGCCAAAAACTTAGTCAAACTATAGTATGGTTGTGGCAGTCATAACATTGATTTTTGTAACCACACAGTTTTGAAATTATTTGTAATCATAACCCAGTGATCATACTAACTGGCTGACTGACTAACAAATGATTAAGAAGAATGTTCGGAATTTTATGGCGCAATACTATACCGAATAACGAAGGCTGGGCACGCACAAAAAAAATTTAAATTGGCCCAGAAATACACAAAGAAAATGGAGATACATTAGTTATACTTAGGAAAATATAACTTTTTATTGAGGCTTCTTTTGCGGGAACAAAACCAGATTAAAATTAAAGATCTAGGATTATTAAGGTTGAGCCCCAAAGACCAAACATAGACCCTGGGTGTCTAAAACTTTACCAGAAAAGAAGAAACAATAACCAGTCTTACGGTTTCAGTGTAAGAAAGTCTAAGATGGCCTCCAATCTCTTGGCTAAAAGATTCGGGATTTTTTATATCAATCTCAATTATATCTTCCAGGATTTGAAACAAATAAGGCGCTAGATACTGCTCTGGGGTGCATGAAGGCAGGAGTAAAGGGAAGGGGTCTAAAGAGCAGAACCGTGCTCCAACAATCCCCTGATATCAGGCCTACTAGTAGTTTTAAATCTCTTCCTGCAAAGGTTGAAGAAGCCTCGTCACCTTTTGAGGTATAATAATGCTATACTTTTTCGAAGGCTCCAAGCAAAAGGGTATTGGTGGAAGCATAATCGTCCACTGCTCTTTTTGTAGGCAAATTACTTTCTTCTCAATACTTTTGCATTAACGATCGCAGTAAATGTGCATGTGTCACATAGCACACAGTTAGTAAATGAATTTTTTACATGACTGAACAAGTGAGAAACAGGTGATCTTTGCGAATGTTGCCTATACATGACAATACTAAGTTTCGGGGAAAAAACATTTGGCCGCCAGATAGAGTCGCTGCTTTTAATACACTGCATTCATCAGGATTGTTGCTATTACGTTTTATTCATTCAATTTTTAAAATTACTCTGAAACGTTGCAAAGTGGTAAGTCCTTAGACTGTCTGATGAGTTAAACGCACAAATCAGATTTAAATTCATGGCTTTAAATACTCTAAACTTTGGTTCAGATCTGTAATCTGAACAACCCAAGCAATTGCTAAAAAACCAGCAAGTTAAAACCCTAATAATATTATGGTAACATTGTAAAGAATCTTCAAAAGGAAAGTTCAGGGACCAAACTGTTGCACTATTATGTTAAATGCGGTCGATATAAATTTCGATTTGAATCGAATGCGATGATTTGACCTCTAGTTTTCAAATTAGGGTAGGGCGGGGAGAAAAAGTCAGCCGTTGAAAAAAACCAGCTCAGATGATTCCGCTTAATTTGGTTCCTTGTGTTACTTGAAGAGGTAGATAAAAAGGAGGAAGACATAGAAAAAGAAGAAATTTAGAGGGGATAAGAAAGATTCCTTCATCTTGTAGGAGCTGAGCCTATAACACTCAGACTGATAGATTCGCACACCTACCAATGATATAGCAGGGCACCCCTGGTGGTCAAATTACTTATACGGAATATCTATTTCTATCTATTTTTTTTTTAACCCATAAGCTTTTTGTGCTGAATAGACCACCTCAGTAGTCATTCATGGCAGTAGTCAGGATAAAGCCGTTTCCAAAGACTTATGTCGCTTGTCGCTGTGCCTACTATCTGCTAATGGAGATTTTAAAATTGTGTTTATGAAACAAAGCTTGATAAAAAAACCTTTGACATTGGAATCGAATATAAACTCCTTGAGTTTAGATGTTCCTATTGAAAAATTGTATAATTTTCTACCAGAGCGCATTCAGTCTAGTCCTTCTTTCTTTTAAAAGTGAAGCAAAGACAAGAAGAAGCATATTTTCATCTGTCGAAAGTTTTGATTTTAAATTAATTCTAGGTCCTTCTCTACTTTAAGGTTTTAGCCTTGCCATATATTTTCTAGGTTTGTAAAATTTTTCTCGCCTGCGGCTTAATTGAGGGTTATAGTCAATTTCTGTTCATATCAAAAAGTTTTGAGTTCTCTAAAGTATCTTACCGGGGCAGTTTCACTTCCACCTAAAAAATTATGTATCCCCAATCGAGAATTATATTTAGCATAGTTTTGAGCCACTGGTCCTTATTTAATTAATATTTTCTCGATTCAAGTGCTTCTAGTTGTCACATCCAGCCGTTTGTTACTGTTATTGTAGTTAGTTTCAAAACAAATTTCTTACTTGCTTTTGTTAGGTTACATTAACCTGAAGAAAGCTTCCTTTAAAATTTATAATAATTCTTGTAGACCAATTAACCGCTAGAATGATTAATTTGTTAAATCTTACCCACTAATCAGATTTTTCCATTAGACTTCGGAAACAAAAAAGAAACTCCAAATAAAAGTTTTATTAAAAAGAATGAAGAGAATAAACACAGACATTGCTCAAATTTTCGAAAGAAAAAAAATCTCTTGAAACAAAAACTAAACACTTTCAATATGTTAAAGAAGCTGTGGCTAAATACGCATTAGTTCAATATGTTTCAATTCAGAATGAACAAAAAGAATAGATGAATGAGTTGGCAAATGAATGAATTAATGAAAGAATCTAATTCCAAAAGAGAAAAAGCTTTTGTTTTAATTCTGTTTTGCTATTTCTGTTTTTGAATCTTATAGTCATTTGCAGTTTCATTTAAAAGTAGCAAAAAAAACCTAAGCCACAATACAACCAAGAAACAAGATAAGGTGCAAAATGTACATACACACATACCAAATACATAAATAAAAGGTACAAGTAAAACCAATAATTCCAGGCAGCAACTGACAAACAACTCTACAAACTGACTCTGGCGTAAAATAAATTGGTTTTTTGGCTCTATGCTCCTGTATCATATATCCTTTAGACACACACTAACTAACAATACCACCAACTAACATTAAGCCAAATATTATAACATCTGGCCAAAAAACCTTCTAAAAAATCAAATATAGGACACAGATTGTAAAGAATAGCAGCCAAACTTGAAAAGCAAGAAAAAAAACTTTGTAAAACAAAAGCAAAACAGCATCACACGAAAGTTTTACAAAATTTCTTTTTAAAAAAACTAGGCTTCCTAACAAAATCAATAGCGAAAAGAAACGTGAAAATCCTTACAAAGAAAATATAGTCATAGAAATAAGTAACAAATGGTGTTACGCGGCTTAGTCTCGCTGAACTAATTTGCCGCACGTGTTACTTTGTAATTTAAACTTTCTTGTTTTGCTTTTAGCATTTTGTAATCTCTTGTAATAAATTATATTTGGATAAAATTAAGGCTTGAATGACCAAAGTGGCTTCCAGTGGGATTAAGGGAATTAAGATGTTAAAGATTTAAATGAGTTAAGAAGGACAAAGAGAATTAAAATAACTTGTATGTAAAATGAAACTTGAGAAGAAACTTAAGGATGGAAAATCTTTAGAAGCAAAGCTATTGGAGATAAGAATTCAATGCCTGATAGTTTCGAAAATCACCGAATAATTAAAAGCAAATAAGAGACGTTTTTTATGCCTAAAGGTAGCTAGAATTCTTAATACAGGGTCTCTGGTGGCAGATTTATATGTGTAAACTTAAATGAAAAACATTATAATTGACAAAGAGTTTTGTTAAATGCATTAGACATAGAAAACGCGGGCTAAATTTTTAAATTTTTTTGAGGGAGGTTTTCCCGAAGCAAATTCATCGAACCTCTGACTCAGGAAGCCGCCCCATTCTGCTGAAACCACGTGTGTGAAGATTACGATGGATGAGCTTGCAGGTTTGGCGGAGAGAACTCGGTAATAAAGCTCTCGACAAAATTCAGCATTGACACTCGTCGCCTGCCCTCGAAAATTTAAAAAAAAAGTCCAGTTATCTCATTCATGGATAAGACACCAAACGTTTGCCCTGGGGCAACAAAATGCTGTTTGCTTTTTCAGTAGAACGTTGGGGCTTTGTGGAGACCAGTATCGGCTGTTACGCGCGTTGACGTTGCTGTTTAAAAAAATATAAAGCTCGTCGCTTCAAAGAATGGGACTTATAAAGCAAAACTGCTCAAACATCGTGTCAGACAAATTTTTTAAAGTTCCTTTCTTTCAGTCCTTTTACGATTTGAATTTCAAAAGGATAGAACTTTAGACCTTTTTTTAAAATTTCATGAATAATCGCTCTTGGAAATCTCAGTGACGTTTCTCTTTTCCGTACTGAAAGTCTCAGATTTTTATGTGAACCTCTTTTATTCGAAAGTTCTTGAAAATCAACTGGGACCTGCCCGTGGAACATTTGTAGCCGAAGCAGTTGCGTGGAATTTTTGCACCGACGAACCAACTTAATTTACACTTGATCCATTGCGTATTCACCGAATACAAAACCTTGAACAAAATTGCCGACGAGCAATTACATAAGAATCATTAATTTAAAAAAATGTCTCCACAGTGAATGCGCGATTCTCACTTTACCACTGCGATATCGTGACTGACAAGTCCGCGCAATCGATAATTCTAATATCGCTTAGATTGATAGAAAACTAGAAGTTTTAAGTAAATATTAACCTTCAGGTTGGAAAAGGTTTCCACGTTATTAACTCTGTTGTCGATCAAACAGACCCCGATGAAGTTTTAAGGATTTGCTTACATTATATTTTTTAGCCCAAATGATCCACTGTTTGGTTATTTCACAGTGAACGATTTTATATCGTCCAGTGTTTAACAAATTCAGAATTAAAAAGCTTCATGGCCACTCAATTTCCTTCACTCGATGTCAAATTTGACAGCCGGTTATTAGTGCATCCATGGTAGTTCTAAGCTTCCGTATGTCAAGCCTAGCATGATATACTTATAATACCAGTTTTAACTTAAAACCAGCCAGGTGTCCCTTATTGTTTTAAACCTTACTACAAATCCTTTTAAACCTTTCGCCAAAAACTATCACTTACTCTGGTTGGGAAGAATGTCCCTAAAGTTTTTGTGTTTTAAACAGTCACCGGAAAGTGGAAATGAATGCAAGTAGGATCACCTGTCCTTTTTACCAGTGCTTTTGCAATTGGGGGAGAGTAAAAGGAGAAGACAGAGTTTAACCTTTTTCTTCATTGTCCTACCTAAGCTGATATCTGAGCATTTATATACCAGACAATTCTACAGGGATATCAAGGTAAAGGTTGAGTGACATGCTCAAAAACTTCGAAGCCATGGGTTAAATTTAAAATCCCAAATTCTAAGATACAAAATATCTCCCGGGTGATAAAGTCATGACTTTTAAACTTGCAATCGCAGCTAACTACCAAGTAAACCAATCTACAGGATACCATACAAATTTGTCTTAGCTTCTGCTTATAGAAAAACTAATTATATTTCTTTAAAATGTTTTTTTAAAGCATTTTGTATTTAAGTTCAGTTTGAAGGCAATTTACTCCGCTCTTGACCAGGTTCGTGAGCAATTCAGTATCTGCTTAGCTCAGCCTTGGCCATTTAAATCCTAAGTCCCCAGCAGTAACTCCTTTTCCTTTATTTATTATTTGCCATGTAAAGCATCATATATCAATTTTTTCATAGAAAAAAAGCAAAAGCATTAACAATTGTACTACCAACTTTATTCCAGTGACGGGTTTCTTAACGTAGTCTGACACTAAAGACACCCATAATTGCTTCTTTAACAATTCTTTACTAACCTAGACTTGACGCAGTACGGATTCAGGCCCTTGACTGTCCGCATTATTAGTGATTTACCTCAAACCAGCGAGTAGTTACTTTTTGTGTCCAACTACAATCGTCAGACAGTCTATAAAAGAAGAGAGCAAGATGCTCTCATCCATGATTTAAATGCCGTCAACTAAGCCCACATCCACTCTAGATCCGTTAATGTTAATTGTTCTAGCCTCATATAGGCTATTGGATTCTAATCTGCAACCTTTTTTCGAATTTATAACCCATGATTTTTTCCAAAATCTTTTATCTGTGACTGCGTTGTCCGTCCTCGACACCCGGCAATTACCAAAATCCTTAAACTGATTCTTTAAGCTTTTAACATTGAGCTTCGATGGCAAAAATGTGCTTTAATTTGCAACACTAGCGCCATGAGATATAAACCTCAGGCCGTACTAAACGTTATTATCCACACGGTAACTACTGAGTACGGGGTGTTGGAAATGATAACAAGAAACTTTATCCAGGCTTACACGATGAAATTTTCCATGAAAGGGGTAAAGAAGAGTTTACTTTTCTTCACTCCTTGTCCAGAAGCATTAAATCTTATGAAAGAAATTTCATGAAAAAGTTCATCGTGTATGTCCGGTATTTTTAATTTTTTTTCAACTTTATTTAACAAATGTATGTTGAATTTTTTTAGTTGTGCTGATTTATGCAATTTCAAAATTGTACCTTTTTTTAAAAGTTATTTAGAAAATTCTTATGGTTTCTTATGATTCTTTCTGCTTTTAATTATAAGAAAAAAAATCTAACACTTTGCCACAGTTCTAAGCAAAATGCCAGTTATCCAATTTGCTTTTTTTTCACACATTTTCCATTCTTAATGACTGGAGCTGCACGGCAAACTCATTAAAATTCACTTAAAATAACGCAGAAAATATTAAAACGTCATTATTTTCCATTTAGATCTTTGTTAACATTACAAATCCTATAAGAATTATTTCAAAACGTTTCTGAAAAAAATATTTCTCTTAAACACTTATGTTCCTTAAATTAATATTAGATTTTGTTCAAGAAAAGAAAATTAGAAAAATCACTTGAAGACAAGTATTAAATGCACAGGTTGTTATCTTAACGCAGCATAAAAGTCATTATAAAAAAGTAATAAAATGATTTTTAAATTGTTTTAAACTTTGAGTTTAATGCGTATAATGTTGGTGCTAAAGAGGTTGATGACGATATTTTATTATATCGCTTGTTTGCACACCTTCTAAGTGTTTTCTTATTGTTGTTATCTTTGTTTTTGTGTTTTCTTGCAGATCCACCTTTAGTTACTTTACGCTTGGGCTCAACACTTTCATCTGATGACATTAAGGAAGGTGATGATGTCTATTTTGAGTGTCACGTACAATCGAATCCTCAATGGCGTAAACTTTTATGGCTGCATAATGTAAGTCTTGCGACAAATGTTTTTTTTTAAGTACAAAAGTACTTAAAATGGTTTGTTGAAGTTAAAAAAAAATTACGTGGTGTTTTCGCGGGTATGTGTGTGTGTGTAGAGTAAAGTTAACAAAATCACTTCTTCATACATGGATGTATGTATGTGCGAGCTTAAAAACATGCCTGTTCTGAAGTCATATAATATAAATTGGTTTTTAAAAAATCTCAAATAAAATTTAAAAAATAACTAGTTTTTGATTAAAAATAACTCCTTAAGTCCTTGCTTTAAGGAGAATAATTGCGTGTGTAATTATATTTATGTCCTTGGAATGACAAAACATATTTAAATAAATAATTTAAACATTATTTTCTTATTCTGAAAAATCAAGCAAAAGAAAAACTTTTAAAATACAAAAGGCTCATTCTCTCTATTCCTAAATAAATGTATAAAAAATTTAGCTGCCTAAAAGCTTTTCCTTATTACTGATTAATGATTTTGTGGTATTTAAAGTGACTTCCAGCCACAACTCTTTAAAAGTTAAAAGGCCTCATGTGGTTAAAGTCAATTGGGAAAACGTAACATAAAAAATGCTTTAAATTAAAGACTGCTAAAAATAGCTCTTTAGAATCTGTTAAAAAAGGTTTAGAAAAAAATTACTTACAGTTGCAACAACAAAAACAAAAGTGGTAAAAAAAGTTCAATAGCAAATTTAGAAAGAGTTTTTTTAATATTTTAAACTAAAGCATCATTAATTCAAATAAAACATAAAAGTCTAGACCTTTTTCCCATATTTTTTTGAAGTGAATTTTTGCCGCCAGCTATAGTACTGTTATTGGTTACAGATTGCGTTTGCAAACCCTTTGTTTTATATACTTGAAAGTTCCAGGGAACCCGGAGAGGTTTGATATATCCGTGCCTCGGAAGACTAGACATTTTGTCCCTGACTACTTCTAAATTTATTTAGTTGCAACGCTGTGCCGCAGAAGTTATCCACAATGATGTTCTTACATTATTTTTGCTCCGCCATATTGAATCTGCAGCCAACATTAAAGAAAACATCTCCATTTGCCGTACACTGCAGTTATATTACTCACTTATGGATCTTTGTTTTAGTGGACTGCTACGGAGCGTAAATACGTAGTGAATCAGCTGTATAAAATCCAGAGATCTGCTTACATTGGAATTACGGGCGCACCGCGAACTAGTCCTTCTGCGGCATTGAATACTATTTTGCATCTTGCTCCCATCGACCTTCACACAGAGAAACAAGCCGATGTCAAATCATCGGCGGCGGCGGCGCGAGCTAAATCAGTCGGCGGCGGCGGCGCTTAGACAACATTGACGGCGGCGGCTTAAATGTCGGCTCAAGTGTATTGTTTCTAACAATTACATACATTGAGAGTTGTCAGCAACCTATAGTGCGATTCAGTAACTTTAAACGATCGTTATATTTATCGAAAGAAAATGTCGTTTGCAGCTACGGTTAAGTGATTCACTAAGAAATGTTTAACGATAGTAAACAACTTGATTTTTGATTATATTTTATTTTCAATAAAGTGGCTGTAAAATAAATCTTAAAAAAACCAAAGGCAAAATAATAAACTACTTAATAATTAAATGCCTTCTAAAACACAAAAATAACTTTTGTTGATAAAATTAATTACACAAAAATTATTGTCGTTAAATAAACAAGTGATTGTGAATATCGTTAAAACATTTTGCTGTTTACTTAACAATAACTGCTTTAACAATAGCAAATATCGTTAAAAAACTTAACTGAATCGCAAAATCGTAATATTTAATGTTAACCTATTTAAACGATGCGAATATCGTTAAAATAGGTTATTGAATCGGTATACTGAATTATGTTGGACACAAAAAGCTTTCCAAATTTTCGACAACAAGTAGCACCACCGCTGGTTGTAACAATTTTTGCAAAACCTTTTGTTTGCGCTAGCTTCCTTAAGAGATTCTGATAATTCTTTAGAATTTTCTTCTTTCGAAGACTGCTTTTTTTTGTTATGTATCCAATTATTGTCTTTTGCATATTTTTTAATTTTTTAACGACACTTAAAATTTTGAAAACTAGTTTTTTTTACAATTTTTTTAACTTGTTTTTTATATACATACACACATATAACACAAACTAGACGCTTCACTTTTTTATAATAAAAACTAATGGCCCTTTTATCTAGAAAAATGTTAGAAAAAAACATTGCCACCTTACGTACAATGTAGCAGCGGAGCTGATTTACTCGGCGGCTGTGCTTGCGCCGGCTCAGCTTTTGAGCCAATATAAATCGGCGGCGGCGCGGCTATCGAAAATATACCGGCGGCGGCTAGCAGCCGGCTCTGAGCCGATCGGCTTGTTTCTCTGTCTTCACATTAGGGCCATAGCTGCTTGTAGTGCAGTAAGGCTAAGATCGACTGGATGTTGGAAATCGAGGCCATATGGGCATGCGAGAGTTCTGCAAGGACTGCTCCATTCGTGGATCAACCTTCTGACTATATTACTTCCTACACGGACTTTGATGGGGTTTTTGAAGTTCTTATTCCCTCCAGGGGTCATAAGGATCTTTATGAACGGCACAAGTTGGACTGCGGGGTTGTATCCGGTGTCTTCTCAGAATAGCTGGACGTAAATGCTTCTTTTCGTCTTCCAGATGAATGTAGTGTATTTTAGGCCAAAATATTTGCTATTTGGGAGGCTTGTAAACTACTACAGGACAGAAATATCCGCAGGATATTGGTATTTTTGTCGACAGTTGGGCAGCGCTTCTATCACTCAGATCATACGGTACCACGTCACTACTGAACAGTAAGTGTAGAAAAGAATTGTCTAAGCTAACACAGCTGTCTGACCTTACCCTGGTTTGGGTTCCTGCGCATAGGGGCTACCATGGTAATGAACGGACAGATGAGCTAACTAAGAAAAGATCTGCTCTGAATATCTCCAATGTGAATTCTGTCGCGATTCCGTTGCAGACTATTAAGAGCAGCATCTTAAGATTCTTTCCGCGCATTGCTGACCATGGATGGTGGGGGTTAGATATGTGTAGGATCGCCGGGCAAACGTGGTCCTCTTTCGATGTCGAACGTACTACGCAACTTATGAACGGGAGTCGCGTGGAAATTTTGAAGTTGCTGGCGGTGCTAACGAGTCATTGGATGATGGGAAGGCATGCAGAATGACTCGGGGCCTTACGTTCAACGATAACTGTCGCAGCTGCAAGAATAGGGAAATGGAGGAATCGGTTTTCCATCTTCTCTGCGAATGCCCTGCTCTGACTTTGAAGAGGCAAAAGTTCCTAGGCCATCATATACTGGACAGCTTAGGGGATGTATCTGCGATTGGGCTGAACGACCTGTCGAGATACATTGATGTATCAGGGTGGGTCGACAGGCTGGGATTAGTACTCCATATTCCCTTGGACCATGATTTAAGGGGACCTATCACCAATCGAGTGGTGTGATGTTGTCAAAACGGGGTCATTTAGACTCTACTTGACAGTTTCCGTGTAGCAAACTACCACGAAAACCAAACAACCAACCAACATTGCAGTTATCGCCCAGTCTAAATGACACCTAGTTTAAATAAAGTCCCTTAATATACCCACTCTAATGAAGCTACATATTTAAAAAACAATAAATAAAAGGTCTTTTGTACACAAATATATTTAATCAGAAAATATAAATCCATGCTTTTCTAAATTCCCACCCAACGTATAAATAATATTAAACACTAAAGTTTATACACACAAATCTGAACATTAGTTTCTAACCTTATTTCATAGCTTGAACTAAAAATATATTTCTAACCTAACGCTAATAAACTAAAAAGTTATAAAACATTGGTTTTTACATAATGAATTTGGTAGGGATCGAACTTGGGCCCAAAGTTATAATAACAAAATTGTCTTAACAAAAATAATTCAAACATATATAAATCAAAAGCGCATAAAACCCACAAGTAAAGGTGGTACGAATTTCAAAATTGCTTATAAAATATGATATCCTTTTAACACAAATATGATGGGTGGTTAAAGCGTGTTATACAATAGATGGCGTTAGTATCAGAATTCAAAAAAGTAAAAAGTTTCGGGTTAGTTAGTTTAAAATACATAGGTTAGTGAGCTAAATAGTTGATGTTTACATCCAAGCCACTAACAACCGATCAAAAAGTACTTATAATGAAAATCCTAGCAGATATTCAAAATAAAATTTACTCGGTTAGTAGCGGTAAAAGCTTGCTTTTTAAATAAAAATGTTCTTTTTAAAACAAATACTAGAATTACAGGATTAAATTTTTCATGAAATTATTTCCATAAAATATTATGTTTCTAGAAGAGGGGCGTAAAAAGTAGGCTTTTCGTCACCCTTTTTTTCTACAAACAGAAATTTTATGAATATAATTTCATTATAAATTTAATAGTCTGGTAAAACACTTTTAAAGTAAAAACTAAAAAAAACAATGATTTCTTTATTTTTAAAAATTAATAATTTTATTGGAATCGAACTTGGGCCTAAAGTAATAGTAACAGTTTTTTAAACAATTGAAAGTAAATAAAAAACTCATAATTTAAAAAAATTTTAATGTCGCCCTAAATATTTGCATATTATTTTGAAATAAATTTGTTTCATAAATATCATTTGCCTTTAAATAAAAAAACATTATTTACCGTCTAATCTTCAATGTTGAATTACTAACGCTACAATAAATTAACGTTAAAAATACAAACGCATGTAAAGTGAAAAATATTTTTTGTATACTTAAATTTGTTTTCAAACTTTTTTGTCTTATTAACTTTATTATACTCCTTTATAATTTTGTTAACATGTTGTTTGCATTGCAAAAAAGAAAAATTAATTCACACATACCTGCACAGTAACTTACCTGCCTTTTCGAAGCCAGACATGTTTTCATAGTTAATATGCAAAAGAAAGTTTGTTGCATACAACACGAAAAAAAACTGCTTAAAAATATAATATTCTAGTACATAGTAACAAAAATAAAAAAAGAAATAAAAATTACTTTTAAATTTACTTTGTTAGGGTATTCACCTGGAGCATAACACATCAGCGCGTGTAATACGTTCTAATCAGAGTTTGGTGTTGCAAAAAATAACGAAACATTATGCAGGAAATTATGCATGTAGCGCCATTAATGATGAAGGAGAAACTGTCAGCAACCAACTGCCGTTACGTGTTAAATGTAAGTTGCACATTTATTTCTTATTATATATAAATTTACTATATAGGCACTAGAACATGTAATGGTTTAGTAAAAGGAGATGTTATTTAAAACAAATCTCAATATAAACATTCTATAGTATGTTTGAAAAAATTAAAAGTAACACCTCTTTTTACTAAAAATAATGCTTCCAAAAGCATGCTCTTATATTTTATCATAGCCTTATTGAAGAAATTCATACATATGTAGATACTAGGATGTACAAACATATTATTGGTTTGAGAAAAAATCCGGTTTCAAGACAACAAGCTGTTAAAAATGTCCGGGTAGAAGCCCTTAAATGTATTACTTGTCCTTCACTTCATATTTAAAGCTCATAATTAAAAAATGCAAATAATTACTACAAAAAGAAGTAGAAAAATTTTTGCTCACTCAGTTGCCTTTTTGCCTTTAATAAGAAAGACAAAAATATCATATGAATAAAATGACAAGTAACAAGTGACGAATCTTATAAACACAAAGTGTAGGGGCTTTTACCCTAATTTTCTCATATTTTATATAGCAACCCCCTTAAGGAGTAAAGATGAGGGGTATGCAAGTTCTAGAAATATGTTTGTGAGGGTAAACTAAACGCACCGTCCATATATTTTATTCCTCCAAGGGCGATTTCGGGGAAGTTGTACGGGTTTTTACCCAAATTTTTTCAAAGGTTAGTATGTTCTGGAAACATGTTTGGGGAGGGAAACTAATCGGGGTCGGCATACATTTCATTCCTTTTAGGGTGACTACGGGTAAGTTATAGGGTTCTTACCTAATTTTTTTTTAAATTTTGTGGGGCAACCTTTTCAGGGACTGAAGGTAGAGTCACAAAAGTGTTTGGGATAAAAAATTAATGGAAGTCGACGACCTTTGTAGGAGTACCCTGGAAGCTGTGGAAGCGATTAAAAAAAAAATAAAAAAATAGTGTGGGCCACGAAATCCGTTTTGAAAATAAATTAATGGGAGTCGGTTTTACATTTCACCTATTAAGAGGCGACTCCGGGGCAGTTGTAAAGGTTTTTATGTAAAAATTTTAGAGAAAGAAACATAGGTAGTCGTGGTTACTGGCTTATATCTCTGTGAGTTTTCGGTAAATTTTGCTGAATTTGAACAGCAAAATTTTTTGCAAATATGTCAAATGTTTGGTACCATAAACAGGTTTGAGAAGTCTCAAAAGTCTTAAAAAACATAAACACACAGACGAGCAAATACATCGTTAAATGAATTTTCCTATCTAAAAGAATTAGGAAAATATTTACTTTATGGGTTCGCAATTCGATAGAAACAAATTGACAAGCTTATATATACCTTAATAATTAATGTGAAGGGTATAAAAAAAGCGATTTTTATTAAATTTGACTGAATTCAGTTTCATTATTAATTTATAAAAACGTTTTTGAAAGAAGTAAAAAAGCCTCTCATTTAAAATTTTTTGATTTCGAGTTCTGATTCTTTTTCATTTAGTGTGCGATATTTAGACTCATAATCTCCTTAAAGGAAAAAAATGTTTTTTAAAGTGTTGAAAAGTTCTTTATATACACTTAGTTGACTCTATATGGGTCAAAAGTGCTCCGTTTCATATTTCTAAGCTTGTTTTTAAAAAGATTTAAGCAAGCAAGTACCACAAATGCAGAAAGTACTCTTTGTGCTGTTAATTAATTTACGATATCAATCTGAATCATTAGTTCTTAATTTCATATATGGTAACCCATGTTAAAAAATCATGTCCAAAACGTATCGAAAAAAACTTTTTAAAAGTACCTTTTTGACGGCATGAACGTTTAAAACCTCAAAAGCGTTCTGTGGCTGCTAAATGCAATTCGAAAGAAATTTCTATCTATATTGGCTAAGAAGTTACTAAAAACTACCTAAAAAAAATAATTAAACTATGTAAACTATAAATATATTTTAAATCTTTTTTACCCCTAAGGGTCTAAATTAAGAAAAATAAGGGTCAAAAATTTAATAAAATATTATCAAGGCCACTCGAGCAATTTCAAGGGTGTTCCTTTTCTTATTGGTTTAAAAATAACACAGTAGACCTAAACAGTATTAAACAGGAACTATAAATAATAATTATATTTGAATTTTATATAAAAAGAAGAACGTGCAAAGAAATATTGGAATGTTTAGTGAATTAGACCCTCTAAACTAGTCTTTTTTAAAATCTTTTTTTTTATATTTTTAAACTTTCTTCAAAAATTAATAATATTTTTGGGTCTTGTGTAACATGTTTTTAAATTCAATTTTTTTTTCTGTAATAATTTTTATATTTTTAATTAATAATATTTTTTATATATTTTTTAACACAAATTCTTGCTTTTTAGTTTAGCTTGCGAAAATGCATTCTACTCGGCTAGTAGCGGTAGAAAAATCTGTTTTTTTTTTAAATAAAAGTTTCTTTCAACATTAACGGAAAAATATTAATTTCTTCTAATAAAAAGAAATTATATGAACTTAAACCAAATTAAAAAGCAATTAATTTATATTTTTAATTAATATTAAAAAAAATGTTATTTATTTTATAATTTTTACAATTAATTTTTTGAGAATTAAAAAAAGTTATTCCCGCAATAAAATTAAAATATGTTTTTGACAAAATTTAAAAATTAAAAATATATTTATTAATTATTATTTTATATTTATTTTTTCGCATAATAACTACCATCTCTAGTATTAAAATATATTTTTCTTATATTGTTGCCTTAAGTCAAGATTTTAAAAAAGTGCAAAAGAATCAATCGTTATTTCTATAAGGGTAAGAAGCGTTTAAAATTTTAATTTGAATTTGTTTACTTTTAAAGACATCAAATTTCTGATTTATTTCTCTTGTTTCATTTTTACCCCTATCTACGATTCAAATATTTATAAATATCGTCTAAATGGACCCGCAGCCTTAACCATAGGTATCAAGCTGGTTGCCTATAGGATGTAAAATTATGAATGAATTATAGATATATGACAACAAAAAAATATATAAGAGAGTAAAAACCAGCGATCAGCTATCAAAAAATCAAAAACCCGGTTTGTCTTAAAATAATTAAAAATTATATATAAAAAAACCGGCATCACTTGCAACAAAAAACTTGTATGTTTACTAGTTGGAAAACCTATTGCTTAGAACTTTGAAAATGTGTCTTTATGTTAAAATGTTTGTACATTTTAGAAAGAGTGTGTTTTCCAAGAACTCATAACATGTGTGTTTTTGTTTTGTTTTCAATCTTGCAAGTTTATAAAATCAAGGAAACTACATCCTTAACCAAGTGAATGTCGTTGTTATACAAATACACACCTGCAGTTTTATAAGGCTCATATGCATTTCTGTCTTCTTTCTACATAAATTTAAATGAACGTATAAATGAATGAATGCATAAGTACAATTATTAAAAAAAAAATAATATAAAACAAACTAAGTAAATGAGCAAAAATTTATAAATGAAGATTTATGAAGTAGCAAGTCATATTACATTTTTCTTCATTTACTTTCAAGCTTAAGAAATGAAAACAACTATATAAAGAATATTTTAGTACAACATTGAATGTTTAATTTATGTTTTCTTAGTCAAATGCCTGGTAGAAATTAGCTGGAAAATTTTTATTTTTTTAAAGAAATTTTTTAAGTGTTTTGAGATTTGTATTTTAAATGATTAATATTTTAATAGAAAAAGGAAACGGAAATTATATGACAATAGAAATTTAAAAATTTATTTGTTTCGATTCTTTTTTTTCGCCGTATTTATATATCTGAAACTCTTTTTTTTTTTTAAATTTAACAATAAAGAACCCGTCTTTGGCTTGTTTAAAAAGAAATTTTTTTTTCTAAATTTCTGATTTATAAATTCATTTAAATATTTTTGAAATTTAAAATAAAAAAAAAAATATTTTTCTTAAAGCAATTGACTGCCTCTATATTTCCACTTGCATTTTAATCTCTACTTGTTTACTTTAATTTCCTTTTTAAACATAATTTTCTTGAAAACATAATTTCTTTTATTTTTAGTTCCTTTCTTAATTCCACTTTAGCTATTTAAGTTAAAGTCTTAAATAGAAAAAGGTATGAGAGAAATTTTATTTGTTTAAATTTGTTTTTGTTGTTGCTTTTACTACTACTACTTCAGTTACAAAACCCAGACTCTTGTTGTATTAATCAAAAGTTACTTCAAATTGTAATTGCTTCCTTAGCAATGCATTACACAATATTTGTACACATAAAAGGAATGTTGAGAAATCAACAGCAACGAAAAAAGGTTTCAAAGAATTTTTGCTGTCTTGAAGATACGAAAATGAATATCAAAATTTGTTGCTTTTGCCACTTAATGTCAAGATGAGTTTGCATGTTTTGATAGAAAATTCCTTTAATCTTTTTTGGAATTTTAAAAATTGTTTTTGTTTTTACTCTTTTTATCGTAAATTTTTTGGCTAACGAAAAGGAATTATATATGGGTAGAGGAGTAAATTCCTTATTATTTTTATGTTTGTATATTTTGTAAAAGTTTTGCAAAAAAAAAAATTATTGCATTCTGCTTCATGCCACGTATGCCACAGATGTTGTCTCTTGTCTGTTTTCCGATTCTTATTGTTTTTTTTTGTTATCACATGCTTGTGGAGCAACAGAGGCGGGCCATATATATAAATTTGGGGGAAATATGTATTATTTATAACACCTTGTGATTACTGATACATAAAAGCTTTAGTTTTTAGTTTTGCTTTAATTTTTAGTTTTTCTAGATTGGAACTAAGAAGGGCTCTATATAATTTTATTAGGATTCATAAATGTTATTCAGCGAAAGGACAATTGAAAAGATTTCATAATTTATGTATTGTAAGTAGAGAAGAGGTTTTCTTCTTTATTTTATCATGTACGAACGTGTAGGCAACTACACAATTAAATGTTTAATTTTTCGGAGGATAAAAGTACCTCAAACTTTTAAGATTTCTTAAGAGAAAATCTGTGGCAACAAGAACTGTTTCCTTGTGTCTCTAACAGCTTATTATGATTTTAATATAAACAAAATTTTTCTTAATTTGTTAAAAATTAAAACACAACTACTACCCTTAATTACACCTATGAATTAGACTTACCTCTAAAATCTGATCTTCATTTATCTGTTCATGTATCTGGCTCAGTGTCAAGCGCACCTTGCAACTAAAGCACAGCTAGTCTTTTTGAAAATATTTAGGAGAAATTTAAAAAATATTCACTCCTTTAAAATTGTTCAATTTTATAGGTACTTAGATAAGTATATTGTCAATCATTTTATTTAAGATATACAGAGTGTCTGCCGGCAGGGTATACTAATGTGTTTTTTTCCATTTTGGTAAACATTAGTCTTGATACTTTATATTTGGTAGTCGTGAAGTAGAAACGGAGCAAACTTGTTATGGAAAAATATGCGGTAAGCCAACGTTTTTAATAGTTAAAACATTTTATCAGAATTTATTCATCGGTCACTGGGACGACGAGAAAGCAACGAGAAATTTTTGGGGGAAACAACGTGCCAACAAAACGCACTATTTATCGTGAAGTGAATAATTTCGAAGAAAGAAAGAATGTAGCTGGTAGGCTCAAGCAAAGACCACAATGTACTGCAAGATTGGCTGAAAATTTTACTGCTGCTCAAGAAAGGGTTTAAAACAGTCCATCAAACTCAATTTGAGGCCGCGCTCAGGAACTTTGTCTTCAAAAAAAATTTTTTTCCCAAGGACTTGCATTTGTTTCCATTTAAGATTAAGTTAACACAAGAGCACCTTCCAGAATACCATTTACGCTACAGTACTTATGCAAATAGGATGTTACAGGTCATCCATGACATCAAAAAGTCATGATCAGTGACGAGACACGTTTTTATTTGAATGAAAATATAAATAAATATAATAGTCGGTTCTGGGCAATGGAAAACCCTCAAATTATTTCTATTCTAGTGTGTGATCTGGTCAGGAGGAATCATTGGACGTTACTTTTTTGAAACTAAAAACGGCGTAACGGTAACTATTAATGGGTAGTGATATTCTGATATGTTTGAAAACTTTTTAATACCACAACTTGATTGGGGCTTAGTTAACTAGTAGAATAAAAAAGACGGTGCCACATCACATACAGCCAGGATTATAATTGAATAACTGCGAGACTTTTTCCACAACAAGTTATTTTAAGAAATGGTCTCCACGGTTGCCTGATTTGAATGCTCCGGACTTAGTTTTGTGGCGTTATCTGAAAAGCAAGGTTTACCCAAAACAAACTAGAAGCGCTGGAGTAACTCAAGCAAAAAGTTAGTGAAGAAGTTAATGAAATACTGCGAGAAATGTGAGAGAACGTAATGAAAAACGTGCTCTAAAGGACTCGCAATTTGTGGGGCTAACCGAGATAAACATTTTTCTGATATTGCATTTCGCACATAATTGTCAACATTACATGAAACCTTTATCAATAAAAGATCCATTATCTTTCATTTAATCAAAACTTTTAACAAACAAAGTAGTAAACCTTGCCAGCGGGTACCTGTACATATATTTATCTTGTTTCGTTTTTAATAAGTTTAAATAACAATAAGTCCTTTTACCGGAAATCATATTTGAATACCTACATCGTTATTAGTTATTTGTGTAAAGTTTAAGTATTATTTTTGGTAGTATTTTCATATAATAAATACTTGATGAGATTTAAAAATAATATCTAAAAGTCTATGCACATTCCAATTCACCCTTTTGCAAAACTAAAAGTCTTTTTTACTGACCGCTAAATTGTGTGTTTGAAAGAATTTTGTTTTTAGTCCGTTCATAGATAAAATTTATGTTATATTTATGGCAGCAAAGAGCATATACAACGAAGCTTGTTATTACGATTCAATAGACGAAATAAAATAAAAAAAGTGTAAAAAAAACGTTTTTTGAAAGGTTGGCATTTTTTTGTGCCGCACGAACATTTGTTCAATTTACAAGCTCCGTCTATCGCGCTATAGTACTACTGTGCTATTTGAATACAATGTTTTTTTTTTTGTTTTAAATTTTCGTATAAAATTGTGCTATAGAATTGTGCTAAAGAAATATGTTTTTAAAATTTTTTCTAATACTTACTAAGTATCGATTTTACTTAAAAAAATATTAAAACAAATGGTTTAAATAAAAAAATTACGAATCCTGTTTATCAACCTTATTTTTAAAAATTCAGATTCATTTCCATTTTATCTAAAAAATTAGCAAGAAACATATGTGACGGTAAAAAGTTTTTCACAGGGTTTTTCGATATATAAGTACACAGAAAAAAACAGCAAAATTTATTGTGTAAATAAAAAAAAATGATTAAAATCTTAGCTATTAATAATTTTTTTTGAGTCAGTTGTGCTTGAATGTATTTTTAAAAATCAAATTACAGCAGCTTGTAATAAAAATATTTATTGCAAAGGGTGTCTGGTGGCAGACTTATGTTTTCAAACTTAAATAAAAAACGCACTAATTGATAACAAGTTTATTAGGAGCATTAAACCATAGAAATTAAACGCGGATTTTGTTTTCTTAAGAGAATGCCATCCAGATGTCTTCTGTCAAGTTAAACACACTGTTCGCCACACGCTGTAGTAAAATTGGTTCAGTTGAGCTGATTCCTCGACGAATATTTTGCTTTAAACCCACTTAAGATTGAAAGTTAAAATTTAAAATCCTCCCTTTAAGGTAACCCCGAATAAAAATGTGTGGGAGCGAGATCGGGTGATCTCGGTGGCCATTGAACATCTCTAAACGACTGATATATTTTTACGGGAAATTTTCCCGAAGAAAATTCATTGAAGATCTGTCTGCGTGTGAAGTCACATGTGTAAAGAGTATGATGGATGAGACCGCAAGTTTGGTAAAAAAAATTTCGGAGTCATGCGTCGATAATTTTAATCGTTGACATTTGTTGCCTAGCCTGAAGAATTTTTGAGAAGGAATGGAATTATCTCATGCGTAGATAAGCCACAGAAAAAAGTTACCCTAGGAAAAAACCAATGGTTTTTTAAATTTCAACCAAAGGTTGGGGGTTTTTCGAAGACCGGTAACGGGAGTGTTGCTTGCTATCGTGGCCGCTTAAGTGAAAATGAGGGGGTTGCTGCAAAAAATGGAATTTACAGTACGAAAACGCTTCAGTATCGTTTCAAAAAAATTTTTTGCGTAAATCAGTCTCTTTTTTTTAAATCTTGAACGATTTAAATCAAACAAGGATGGAACTTCAGATCATTTTTTTAAATTTCAAATATAATTGCTCTTGGAAGTTTCAGTGAGGCTGCTCTTTTCCGTATTAATAGTGGCGGATTTTCACTTTAATTGCTTTTAACCAATTCAATGTTTTCGTGAGTCCTTGAAGATCGAATTGGCCCTGGTTGTAGGGCATTCAAAGCCGAAGCAGTTGCACGGAATCTGTGCACCCACGAACGAATTAAATTTACACTAGGTCCATCACGTATTTGCCAAAAACCTAACTTTGAACAAAATTGTCGACGAATAACTACGTAAGAATCATTATTCTTAAAAAATATTTCCACAGGGAACCCGCGATGCTCACTGGACCACTGCGACATTGTGACTAACAGGCACGCCCAGTCGATAATTCCAGCAATGATTATTTTTGAAATAATCATATTTGAATATATATATTTGCCACCAGATACCCTGTATTTAGGTTGTTAATGCAAATTCAACAAATAAATAGTTGTGTTTACAACTTGGTGCTAGTTTGACACTTATTTTGCTGTAATTTTTTTTCTGTGTATGTACATATGTTTGAACAAACAAACATTTGAATATTTCTTTCTCTGGCATTAGTTTAAGGTAGTTTTAACAATAAAAAGGATTTGGAAGTTTAACATAAATTTCACTTCGTTTTGTATTTATTATAATAGAGAAATATGTTTTGTATTCCTTTGCTTTTCGTTGTTCTATATCATAATGATTTATTATAGACCTAATTCCTAAAACGTGTATATGAATGTGAGTGGTATGTGTTAAACTGTGAGATTGTGTATGTGAAACTTACAGTTGGTTTTTTAATATTAAAACAAAAAAGAACGTTGGAAAAATTATATTTTTATTTTTAAATATGTGTAAATATGTGTTTGTATTTTTTTTTTATAAATAAACGTCAGTTAGTTTTATTTATGTTTTCAATGTGTTTGTACAAGTACATACAATAAATGAAAATCTATGAGTGTTAGTTTGGGTAGTAAATCCATATTAATTTCATTTTTTGACAATTTGAAAGTTTTTGCATGTGAATTTTAGCTTGAGTTGGTATTAGTTTTGTTCTTAAATTTTAATTTTTTTTACTTTGCTCTAATTTAATTCTTTTTCTACATTTCTTCCTTTTCCGTTTTATCTGATAATTTTTAATGTAAAATGTGTCTTAAAAGTCTTTTTTTTTTGTTTGTTTGCCTTTTGTTTGAAAGTTGTTAAGCAATATGTCAAATGGAAATGATATGTTGCTTTTATAATTTTTCTTGTCAACAATTTGTATTAAATGTTGAATAGATGTGAAAAAAAAAATATTTTATATGAAAAATTAGAAATACTTTCTGACACTTTAATAGGAGTAATAAATTAAACAAATATTTACTAAATATAAGTCAAAATACTTTTTGGGGAATTGTGAGTTTCCAGTAACTGTTGTTGTCACAAACTTGTTGGGCATTTTTTATATTTCATGTTTAGTACGAGTTAATATTTATTTATGATTAAAAATATTAGGAATACTTTTTGACATATTAATAAATGTAATAAATTAAAAATTATGTGTCAAATTTCATTTGAAAAGCTATTTAGGAGTTGTACTTTAGGTAGAGTTTTGGCATTTATATAAAAATAATGTCTTAGAATAATAAACTAAAAATAATCATACGCACCGTAGTCAAGTTGTGTTGTTCAAAAATATATTCTTTTAATTGGTTTAAAAGTCTTTGAAAATTAGGTTTAATATAAAAAATATATATTAAAAAAATTTATTTTATCATATAACAATGTGTTTACTGCTTTAAAGGTTTTTGTATAAAATAATATTTTTTTTTTCTTAAAATTTTCAGATACACCAATTTGCAAGCATTTAGATCGTGTCATTTTAATTGGTGCCTCAAAGGATGAAACTGTTGAAGTTGCATGTGAAATACAAGCCGATCCACCACCCAGGTATTTTGTTACTTTTAAAGTTTCCTTCTACATGCATGCATTTCTATAAACTTTTACTCGCACAGAAAAGACACAACAACACACATTTTTGCATTCTGTTTACATGCAAACTACATAATGACATCAAACTTATAAAAAAAAAAATAAATAAATACATATGTACGTGTTTATACATATTAAGTAAAGGAAAGTATTTTAGACCTCCTAGTGTTTTCACAATCAAAAAGTTTTGGTTTTTTTTATCAACTTGGAAGTAGGTTAGTTGGAAGTAAAAGACTTGATATGTCATGTAAATCTGCGCTTATAAATAAATGAATTGTTGCAAAATAGAAAAGTGTTTATAAAAGTATGGCTAAATATGCTTAAAATATACATTACACCAAAATAAACAAATAAAAAAAACACTTACTTATACACATTTATATATATACACATACACAGATGAACACATATATGTACACACACTTAGAACATCATCGCCTGTTAAACTTCCTATTAAAGGAAGCATTTGATTAATGTAGTGAAATATTTTTTTTCTAAAAAAGTAAACAAAATATTAAAACAACATTAAAAAAGGAATTTGTTTCCTTTTTATATACATAAGTAAGTATGTAAGTAAAGTTTTGCCAAAGAAATATATAAATTTGGGTAAAGAGCTCTTTGTGATAAAAGCCAAATATATTTTTATATTTTAATTCTTCTTTAGGGTTGCCATATTTACAAGATTTTTCCAAAAATATTTTTTTTTTTGAAAACACAGATGATTTTTGAAATTTTAGGACAAACATTTTTGAATTAAAAGAATAAAAAAAAAAAATATTAAAAGAAGTAGATAGGAAAGGCTAGGTTGCGGTGCTAATAAAAATTAGTTTTTGCCAATTTTGCTCAGGAGGCTGTTGATTAATCCCTTTTTAAAAAAGGGAATAAAAAGACAAATGAAAATTACTTGAAAAGGAGATAAATATATAATTTTAGCTGCTACAGGTAAAGAAAAGGAAAAAGCTAGTTTTCACATCCCTTAGGGCTGCCCCACTTTCATGATGGCCTACAACTAGAGGCCAAACTTAGCGCTCTTCCACTCACCTTTTCCATTAAGTTTGCAAACTTTTGCAGCGGCAGAAGAGGTGTTTTACAATATTTGATTTCTTTTCATCTTTGTACATCCTACAGAAATGTTGAGCACTGCAATTTCCTTTGTAGTCATATATTTAACTAGAAGTGCTTCAAATGATTTTCAGTTATCCCTTGAAAATTTTTCCTGCTTTTATTGAGAAGTATAGTAGAACTTTTTTTATCTTGTTCAGCAAATCTCAGACAGGAGGTCTTGCAATCGACTCTGTCTCTCAATTATGGCCTACCTTATTCAATACTCAAATTTCTTTCATGCAGCCAAAAAAAATCAAATGGCTGATTCATTGGTTTACCCTCAATACCCTTACCCAATCCACTAAATTACCAGAAATTTAAATTCGATTATTGTCTTCATATACCAGTGTCAATTGCCATATTTATTTTAGTAAAAAAACTTGCAGCCTACCACATGTCGTCACTTCAACTTATATTACCCTAAAGAACTATCTTAGTGGTGAAAAAAGGCCCTTCTGTCAATTTTTTGGCTCCAATTGTTTTAAAATCTTCACCAGAAAAATGCCGCCTTAGTCCTTTAAACTGTGTTATACCTTTCTCATCTTAAAAATAGTCTCTAGCTCAAGTGTTTTAATCAGTCTAGGATTCATCAGTGAAAACTGAACACCCTTGGATCAGCCACTCGAGTCGCTTCCAGTTCTCCCTAAAATTTAATTAAATAATTAAGATTTTCGACCCTACAGTCAGTCAAAGACAACTTCTATAGGAAAACACTACCACCAAACTTTCGCCATTTGCCATATTGGATCTGCGTTAATACTGCCCTGAGATAAAAAATAACTTAAATAAAACGGCCACACCTTGATGCTAGTGGCGTCGAAGAAAAGGGATGCTAACCACAGGTTGCACTGGAGCACACTGGTACGTACCACATAATATGGTACCATGGAAATCAGTTGCTAGGTTCCAATACTTGTCCCAAAACTTAATTTTAGGCGAAAATATTTTCGTATAGATTAGATAGTTGTGTACGCCGATCTTCCCCTTGGAAAGTCGTAAGCAGATTTGGCAGTGGTAGTCTTTTTTTTCAGAGAGTTATTGGAAGGAGTGTCAGTTCACTTAATGCAGAACCCATAAATGCAGCTTATGATTTTGGCTTAATTTTTTTTAGTTGTGCTGATGAAAATAAGGAATGGTCTGAGTTTTGGTCAAAAAAGTAGAGCAGTTTTTATAAGGACTGTAGGAAATATATATTTAAATACATGCATGGACAGCCGTTTTCATCAGTAAATGACCCAGGCTGCCAGAGTTCTTCAGTAAGGGTACTGTTAATTTCCCAAAATTAAAAGAAATAGAATATTTGCTTTTTATGAGTTTAATTTCGGAACCGCTTGAAGACAATTGTGGTCATTGGAAGCCAACATGGTTTGTAAGCGCATCCGATTTGAAAAATAAATAGAATAAGCTTTTTCCACCATTTCAGTAACATAGATGTATGTAAAATATGGTTCAGAATTGCTTGTGATAAACTACTTCTGCCACCTGAAATGCGTAACTCTGGACCTTTAAAGAAATTGAATTTTGTAATAATTTTTCGTTGTCACCAAGCAGCACTACCATATATAAGTGTCAGTCCTACAAAGGATGGAAAAATCAATATCCAAACGACTTTAAAGGCCTCAGTTCAAAACATTTAAATATTTTAGGAGTATTTTAGGCATTAAAAGCTTTCCTGACTCCCTTTTTTATATAAGTGCTCCAAGATAACTTAGTTTCCGTCTATAGCTTCCGCTAGTCGTAGATAAACTCTTGCTTTTTTTCACATATTTGCACCTTTCCCCTGGCTTAAAAAGCAGCCCACGTAATGTAGCCTGCATTACTTTACATGTCGTGTATAAAAACCTTACCAGTTACCAGTTTCGTATTCTCAATAAGCTGTTGTTATTATTCCTCCAGGATCAAATTGCCTATATGCCTCATTGATCACAAAGGTCCACAGATGTAATGACAGAATCCTCAGAGATTCTTTTTTAAAGTAGAGCCGTTAGTTCTATTGGTAAGCGTACCTTAGTAAAAGGACCTTTTTAAGTTAAGCGTGTAAACAAGCCTGCCTTTCAGGTTTTTTTTTTGTTTTTTGCAACTTCTCCCAGTTCTGTTTTTTTTTAAAGTTCTTTAAATGCAAAAAATTGTTATTTTTGGTTATTATTGGAAAAACTTAAAGTGATTAACGTTTTTTGCTAGCACTAAGTTTTTTTATGGTTAAACAAATTAAGAAACAACCCCATTAACATTTTTAATTTGAACTTAAGTTTTTAAGCTCAAAAAAGGAGAAAAAAATGGGAAAATTAAAAAAAAATAAATTTAAAGCATTAAAAAATATAACAAAAGTGTCAGAGAGATGAGACAGTGTCATATTTTTTTTGAGCTGATGAACAATATACCCCCAGAATTACAAATTTATTTAAAGGATATTAAAAGAACCATTACCATTTACATTAAAAAAATTATTTTTAGATTCGTTTTTGATATTTATTCAACTGAATTAAGTAAATCTTTTACTGACCACCATTTACATTTAGCTTAATACTTTTGAATATTAAATAAAAGACTTAAACTTCAAAGCCCTAAATTAATTTAAGGATTTTCTTTAAACTTTTACAATTTCTTTTCAATATGAATTTTAGATAAATCTATTTTTAATATTTCCTTTTATAAAAAGATTACAAAAAATCTCTTGCTTTTGATATTGTGTGCATCTGAATCTGGTTGCTGTTAACGAAGAAAAAAACTTAATTTATCAACATCAATGCCAACATTTTCTTTTCAATTATTAAAAACTTTAATAATGTTTATTAAAAAGATATTTTTTTTTAAGTATTTCGCTATTGCGTCTTGCTGCGAAAGAAGTTTCCATTTTAAATATTAATAATTTTTTTCCAAGCAAACAGAAAAAAAAATATAAATTTCCTTTAATTTTCTTTACTTTGCACAAAAAAAATATGAAGAAGATTAATATTATTAATATAAAGATAAGAAAATTGTATTGAATAAAACAAGTTGGTAAAACTTGTAGATAGGAAAATAGCAAAAAAAAATATAATTATAGATTAATGGAAGCTTTGGGCTAATGAATGTTTTTCAAAGGAATAATATGGCACAAAAGACAACGAAATATTTTTAAAAGAATAAAAGATGAATTTTTGTTGCATTAAGGAAGTTAAAACATATAAATTTTTCCCTGTTTAAAATAACAAAATTTTCCCCCTCCTTAAACTTTAAATTAGAAAAATTATTATAAAGTTTTGCTATGGTTAAAAAATTAATTCAGGAGCTTTTAAGCATTTAAATATTCGATGGCCTCTACAATGGCAATGAGTTTTGCACCACCCGCAACAAATTTCAAAAGTACAGGGTTACCTTAACTGTGTAAATAAGAAATTGGTAGGAATGAAGCGGAAGTAGATTTCCGAGGCCAGAGTCCTATCTGGTACCACGGGAATCAGTTGGCCCCATGTGCTTACCAGTGCATGAATTGATTAATGGTGAGGTCTCCTTCTGAAAATCACGTGGTGGCTGTGGTTATCCCCAAGCGAGGCAACTGTAGAACGAAATTTGATATGCTGGGGTCCGTCCTGTACGGGTCCCAGAGTGACCGGGTAAGCGGCCTTGTATGAACTTAGGGTTCACAAGAAAAAGTTTTTATTTTGGCGGGTCTACCCAGGCACATGAGCAACAGTTATAGCCTACTTCAACAGTTTCAGTTAGCTGAAAAGGTGTAAGTGTGTTTGGAAGTAGGTGAATAGGGAAACTGGCTACGGCTGGGGACTCTAGGATCTAAAATAAGATCCCCTTAAAGTAGTAGCAAATAATGGGAAGGCCGGCATTGGCATGTTGAAGCATGTGCGTGACTCGGTCCTGACTGGCGGTAAGAAGATTATGAAGCGTTGATGATGGTGGAGTAATTGATTCGTCTAAATGAAAAAAGATCATTCTAACAGAGCTGGGTGTCGCATTCGTTTTGGGTGCGACATGATAATCATAATCTTTTTTGCTTAAGGTTGGGTGCTGTTACACAAGTGTGTACAGAGGTATCGTGTCGGCGCGGATCTGTTTTGATTATGAAGAAGCGAGATAAAAACTAGAAACGCAATTCGGGCTTAGATAGCCCAACCCCTCACCAAGGGGTCTGTTGTAGCTACACAGATTCATAACAGAGAATTGGTACCTGGGTGGTTTAGCCGAGCCATTCTGGTGGCGTTGACGAACGCTTTGTATTCACCAGTGTTGAGAGCACCGTGAGTTATTTCCAGCATGGCAGGTATCACGAAAAACCCTTAACGTCACCCCCCAACAAATTTAAAAAATACATTAAGTGGCAGTGAATATGTTCTTTGAATGACTTGCAAACAGTTCACATTTTTCTGCGTGGTTTCTTGAAAAAGGTTCCTCCAGATAACCCAGTGATAGTTTTTAGATAACAAGTCTTTGGGTTATTTGGCTGATCGCCATAGAGAAAAAGTCACCTGGGAAATCGATTTTTGATTTTTCAAGTATTTCGTAAGTGATGCCATTCTGTGTACCTCAATGTGTTTATCATCGCTACTAAGGCAGTCATCGATGTCTTCCGGAAATTTCAGCAGTTGCTTTTCCGATTAGATGGTGTTAACTTTTTTTTCATATTTTATCCAATTTACTCTTTTTAATTTACAAAAATTATTAGTTGCGATATGGTGAGGACTAAAAATAGTGATTACTGCAGGTGAGTGGCCTAAGAATAAATCCAACGAGCCTTGATCCTTAAGAAGTCCCGGGGATATTATGATATTACGCCAAAACATCTGAAATTTTGTCGTAATCAATTAGCCAATAGGTTAACGTCCAGTCCCATTTCAGGTACGACATCATTCAAAACGAGACCTCTGAACCAACTCGGCGGGAACCCCAGTACATATGCTTAGCGTTATAGTCCCTAGTAGCTTCCAAGTAAAAACCTAAAGGTTTGTAAAAACTTGTACTGGTATTCGTTATGGAAAATCTGGTTGGATAACAAACCGGCAAAATAACAAAAATCTTGAAGGTTAAATATAGCAACAATTATTTCAAAACTAAAAGCAAAAATGTTTTTAAGGTCCTTTTTCCCAAAAAAAAAAATATAAGCTCCGGGCATGGAGTTCTTTTCCCCATAAAGAAAAATACAAAATGAAGTTTTTTCTTAATATAACGAACTGCAAAACTGTTTACCTTTACAGAGCAAAAGGCCAAGTCAATGACTTTTAAACTTAGACATGTAAAGCTGTGATTTACGTCAGTTAATTTAGGAGACCCGAGACTCAATTTGCAAATAAATGAAAACAAAAAGTACCCAAAATGCCAATTTTATAATAACCTGGACTTTTCCTTACTAAAACATCGCTTAGAAAAATTTTATAGAACATCAATGGAAAGAACGATTCGGTCATATCTAACAAAATCGTTTTTAATAATCTCGATTCTCTTCCACTATCTGAGTTGTATGGGGAAACTGAGGGATGATTCAAGGACATGGCGGAAGGAACTTGGCTGATGCTGCAAGTAATCGGCTGTTTAGCTTTTATAACATGAAATTGATCTGAAAATGCTTACAAGCATTTTTATTGCTTACTGCAATGTCAGGTCATCGTAGATTAGCTGGGAACAAGGTGGCGATAGGTTTGCTTGTGTTACTTGTCTTAATCTCAAGTATCAAACATAGATTCTTTGGGTCACTAAGACCGCCAGGCAAGAGAAAACGATATCCCTATGATATCACAGCTTTTAATTCGATCTAAAAAACTAAAAGGTGGTCCAAGCTCTATTTGCAACCAAAAGCTAACCCGCCTCATGCCCGTCTAAATTCAAGCAATCCATAGAAATATGGGTTCATCGAGCACATAGTCCTTAAGTGTTTCTTTTCTATATTCACTTCTAATAAATAACCTTTCTGGATACAATTTCATCTCATTTGACTAATAAAGTAAATATTGTTTAAAAATATTAATTAAAAGTTAGTGCAAATTTAAAATTTTTCCTAAAAATAAAAAAATAACGTTTTTTAGACAAACGCAATTTCCTCATTTCTTACTGCATTTGTCTACTTTATTTCTTTTTCTTTAAATGCTTTTCAAAAAATGCACATATATAAATTTTGTAAAGCACATCCCCAGATTTGTCAAACGAGTATTGGAAATTTTTATTAGAGCTTTCGTTTGAAGCTTCATAAGTCTTTTGTCGGCAATAAATTGGAAAAAGCAATTAGTTTACTTAAAATAATTTATTATATACAGATGCTTTGTCTTACACTTTGAATCTCAAGGTGCGAAAGTGGTAAATTTATGTAGAACTAAAAATGCATTACGGCAAAAACCTGCAAGTATATGTGGGTTTCCTTTTAAGTAATAAACGATGTGTGCGCACATATTAACATTTAAACAATTTTTAGAAGATGCAAGCATTTTTGTTTAAATGAAAAATATATTTACAATTACGACAATTTTTTTCCACATCTATAAGTTAAAAAGAATCAACAAATTTACTTAAATAGCATTTAACCGTTAATCGAGCTTTGTATCAAAAATGATACATTTCGTTTTTTTCTTCGACATAACTTCATTTAAAGAAATTTTATACGCAAGATGTTTTGAGACTTTGTCAACTTTGTTTTGACCGTTATTTTAAACAATATTGAAAAAATAAAGTCCAAGCAGTCCTTGAGAAATTAAGAAAATTCATAATTCTAGCTATGTATCATTTTTGATACATACTGCATTTTAACTTATTTTGTTCTGGTTTTCATATCAGTAGTGAGGTCGTTTTTAGATTTTTTTCTTTTTGTTTTATAGTAAAATATATACATTTATTTACATGAACTACCATCAGTAGTGCGTATCGAAAATAATGCATTACCCGTTTTTTTGACCTTGGAAGAACTGTGAATGAAGTAATAAATGAAGGTGAAAAGGATGAATATATTTCTGATCTTTATGTCTCTGCTCCGGATGTTTCTGGTTCTGATTCTTTTAACCCCAAGGTAGAAGAGGATAACAGCTCAGATTCAGATGACAGTATAGACATAGCCCACATCGTAACCCGTCGTTTACTGCGAAAGATGGAGCAAGGATCCTTACTCCGTTGGTAGGTTCGGAAGTGCAAATATTTGAAATTTGCAACCATAATGGTAGTGACTATGTGCTTATACATCTTGAATTTAAGATTTTGGTCATGTAGGCGTAACAAAATTTGCATCCAGCAGCGAACATAGCATTCGTGACTCATTTTTGCTACTTTTCCCACCGCAAGAAGCCAAAATTGTAATCGATAACTCCAACAAATATGGAAAGCACCTATTTATTTCCAATCACATTGCAATTGACGAAGATATATTTTCTGCTTATTTGGCAGTGTTTTTATACATACAAGTAAGTAACACGATAGTTACATATGCAAAAAAATTTAAATTTTAACGCTTACCAGTTCCAAAAACGAGACGTTTCATGATTTATCATTAGCAACCCCCTATATGGAAAACCGAAAAAAGGCCCATTAATATATATATATATATAATAATATATGGCATTTATTTTTTAAGTTTTCAACCGAGAATACTAGAGGTTCAACAAATAATGAAGCTGGCCCATCTAGAAAACAGAAACTCGAAAAACCTTCCAAGAAAAAACGTACTAGATGCCAAAAAAGTGCTACCATTTAGGATAACACAAAAATATGTGGACATCTTCATTCTGTTTCTTCTGTCAAAAACCATGCTGCAATGAAAAGCATGTTAAAAATATTTGCGTAAATTGCATAAACACGACATAAAATTGAATCAGTATTAATAAATGTATATAAACTTTTGAAAAAAATGGCTTTCACTGAAGTATGTATCAAAAACGATACATAGCTAGAATTATGAACTATTTTTAAGGCTCAATCTACGGTTAAGTAAAACCGGCAGGTCGAATATAATGACGTGCAGGTCTTGCGATATGGATGTGAAGACCGCAGAGCACGTTCTTTTCAATCGCCCAATACTCTGCTGAAGAAGCTTGGTGTTATTACGCCTATCGATACTACTACTACTACTACTACTACTACTACTACTACTACTACTACTACTACTACTACTACTACTACTACTACTACTACTACTACTACTACTACTACTACTACTACTACTACTACTACTACTACTACTACTACTACTACTACTAGTACTACAACTACTACTACTACTACTATTACTACTATGACTACTACTACTACTAGTACTACAACTACTACTACTACTACTACTACTACTACTACTACTACTACTACTACTACTACTACTACTACTACTACTACTACTACTACTACTACAACTACTACTACTACTACTACTACTACTACTACTACTACTACTACTTCTATTACTACAACTCCTACTACTACTACTACTGCTTATACTTCTGCCACTACTACTACTAATAGTACTACTACTTCTACTGCAACTTCTACTATTACTACTACTACTGTTACTACTACTACTGCAACTACTACTACTACTATTAATATTACTGCTACTACTACTTCTATTACTACTACTACTACTACTACTACTACTACTACTACTACTACTACTACTACTACTACTACTAGTACTTCTATTACTACAAATCCTACTACTACTACTACTTCTTATACTTCTGCCACTACTACTACTAATAGTACTACTACTTCTACTGCAACTTCTACTATTACTACTACTACTGCTACTACTACTACTGCTACTACTTCTATTACCACTACAACTTCTTTTACTAGTACTATTGTACTTATACTAGACTACTCCTTTAACTACTAGTACCACTAATACCACCACTGCTACTATTACTATGGTTGTACCACATTTTTAAGAGAGCGGCAATGCGAAGGTTTATTAAAAATGTAAAAGAGGTTAAAGAAAATTTTTTTTGTTCAGCGAAAGCAGTTCTTATGCTTAAAACCAGGAAATAATAAACGCTGGATTATATTTTAAGTAAAGAAAGTCTAAACACTTTTTCTGCCGCAACAGTTAATTAAATTTTTTGTAAATTTTTTGGAATTATATTCTACAATTTTGTAAATTCACAGAATTGATTTTCAGCTCAAACGTATTTTTTATAATTCTTATGACAAATTTTATGTTGATATTTAAACAATTTCCATGTTTTTCATGCATATTTTTAGAACTTTTCGCTGGAAATTCAATAATTCTGGTGAAACCCTTGATGTTGGCAGTGAACGTTTCAGTGTGAATGGTAGCCGAAGCATTTTAAAATACACACCCGTAACGGATCAGGTAAGATTAAGATTTTGTTACAGTTTGAAATAAGGAATGCATTTAATTTTGTTTTTCTTTAATAATTTTTAATTTTAATTTTCTTTATTTAACAGGACTATGGTACTCTATCCTGCTGGGCTTCAAATGAAGTGGGCACTCAAAACCAGCCTTGTTTATTTCAAGTCGTTTTGGCGGGTAAGTGTTATAATGACAAAGAAAATGAATAAAGACCTTTTAAAGTTATTAACTGGTTTCTTAAGCAGACATCTTTAACTAAATGAAATAAAATTTAATATAACACTTTGCTAAATATTTACCAACTTTTCCAAATATATTTTAAAACCACAAAATAAACAGTTTTAACGTTTTTTCTAAACACTTTGAAATGTTTGTTTGGGTTCGTTTTAAGTCTGTATAAAGAAATAATAAATTGATGTGTCATATGCCCTTAACAATTTTTGTATTAAATCAACTTATGTATTTGCATTTATCTTTTTACATTTTTATATTTACAAACTGATATCGATGATGATGTGAATGCTATTTTAAACTATATAATTTCGTCCTGAATGCGATAACTTCTTCTGTGCTGCTTTTTAAATTTATAATGCTGCCTGTTTGCCTTTGAACTTAACGTATTTGCTGGATAACTCTATGCAAAACTATGACAATAACTACTTAAACAACATGCCGCCATTCTGCATACAACTTGTGTAAACATAACAATTGACTTTTACAACAATAACAACTACAACATAAAATTCTAACTGCTTCTTCAATGGCTACAACTGTGACTGCTCCACATGGCAAACAAAACATAATTCATTCATTCCGTTGTTTAACCAACCAACTACTAACTGACACATTCATATATTCAGCTCTACCAAATGCTGTTACTAATTGTAGTATTTTCAATCGCACTGAGCTGAGTGTTGACATCCAATGTATACCCGGCTATGATGGTGGTCTTCCACAAATATTTGTTTTGGAAATTTTCTCAACACGCACCGGAATCACAAGGTAAGCATTTTAATGAATTCAAAAGATATTCTACATTTGTTTGGCCATTTTTATGGCTTTTTGTTTTTCTCTCTGTCCATTGAACTATATGGGAAATAACAAAATGTTGGCAGCTGTATGTTTGTGGTAGTTTTTAAGTTGCAGATACTATTTCTATCAGATGGCAGATGTTCATATGTGTGTGCGATTGTCTTATTTCTCATTTCTCTTTTTCATTTAAGTTTCTTGGCATTTTTATTTTCACACACGCATGATTTTCTGTGGTCAACCATAAGTATTAGATAACTGTTGGTATCAGTTTGCACTTCTATGGTTAAAGTGAAAAACAAGAACTTTAATTTATATGTATTCGATTGGGGTCAAAGTAGTTAATTGTTGCCTTAAGGCAGTTTTTAAAGAAAATGCTTGTTCTTTGCAAGAGTTTGAATTATTAATATACTTTTGATTACCCTTTAGGGGCGAACAAAATTTGAATCGACCACAACTATTAATGCACGCTACGAGAAGAGGAAATTATTTATCCAACTTCGTTATGTTTGATAAAGATAATCTCTTTTATCTTTTATTACTGTGGGTACAGGGTTTAGGATAAATAAGGGTTACTGGACCTCGGCCATTGCTAAAGTTAAGGAGTAGATTTTCTTTGTGATTGCAGCCTTAGCCAGATCTACTGAGTTGTTTACAAGGAATGGGAAGTGGACGGTTAGGCATTCTCGAAAAACCCCTTAGACATTCAATGTATAGAAAGCAATAAAAGCAGCCCGACCATATTACACCCAGAAAAAAAAGTTTGATTTAACGTCAGTAGTTACATAGGTAAGTCATCTTAAGTAACGTAAAGCAGGGGGCTAAAGAATTAAAAAAAGAGTGCTTTGCGGCCCACTCTGGTTTATTTCTTTAGTCCTTTTAAAACACCGATAGAAGATAGAGATATGGTTGGCCTAATACGTCTCGTTCTTCCTGGTCCCTATTCTTGAACCAGCCGCTGTTCCTTAAGAAGGATGGTAGTATAGCTTTCGTCATTTAAATATCTAACTGCAACTGGGCTGCCTGTAAAGATTCCGATCCTTCTTTAAACTATGCCTCAATTGGCCACTATTTGCCAATCTTTAACATCACACAGCAAACTTTAGGAATGTCTGGACTTTCTACTTCGTCTTTGAACCTGTTCAAAGGGCACTTGCTCCTTGTTCTTTTTGATCTTTAGTATTATTTTTGTAATTTTTGCGAGCCACATGCCACACCCGGAGAAGTTATCGGGGTGGCAGAACCTTTAAATATTTAATATTCAACTGCTAGTAGGAAGACAGATAGGTAAGGTTAGGTAGAACAGGGAGTTGTTGAAGGAAAGGATACAGCTCACTTGGGTCCGCTTAATTCGGTCCCTTTGTCTTACCTGGAGAGGCAGATAGAATAGTTTGAGATAGAAGGGAAGAAAGAAAGAAAGAAGAAATTTAGAGAAGGATAAGAAAAAAAGAAAATGAAGCAAACTTACCAGGGTCTCTGGTGGGAATCGAAGGCATAACCCCCAGACTGGTAGACTCGTGCACTTACCACTGATCTACCGGGGCACCTAGAAAGACAGATAGGGAGGTGATCAATTAGTAGTTAGAAAAAAAAATTCACAGAACTTTTCTATTTGGCACCTTTCAAGTTAAACAAAACTGATATAAAATTTGGAACTTAAGGCAATGCAATATTTCATCGAGTTGATGTTCTTCCAGCAGTTTCCGTTTTTCGAATTTCCTATCCGATGAAGGCTGCTTAAATATTTTTTTTTTCGTCAACAAATTTTTTTTGCAATAAATCTATTTTACCCCGTTAAATCTAGTCATCCATATTATGTATCCTTTTCAAAGTTTAGAGTAACAGGGAAGATCTATTTGAAAAGTTTAGCTTGTTTTAAATTGTATTTGTATTAAGGTCATAGGAAACTCTTAACGAATTTTCAAGAAATTTCTGGTTAGACTACAAGTTTAATGGCATTCGCATATGTAAAATATGATTTTCGCGGCTAAAACAGGCAGCAAGACATGCCCTATGGACGTTCTTGGAACCATACGTTGGTTGCTAACACTGCATTTGTCTCTTATGGTTAATGCTCCCAACTAGTGCTCTATGGCTTCAGAAAGTTAGAAGCCCGAAATATGGAGATCTTGTGGGACATATGAAGGATTTTGCCTTATGAACTCTGGTTTTTACCAGACAATTCAATGTCAAAGTCTTATACCGGATTCCTTGCGCCTAGGGGTAATGGTGCCCTGTGGAAGGTTTCAGGTCTAGTACACGGTTAGGTTTAAGCAATCGAATGGCGATACTGGTGCTAATATTCCTGTTCCCATAGTTTAAAAGGCCCAGCCTATAGGCAAAACCCGATATTTCAGACCGATATTTATGCCATTTGCATCAGTGAGGGAACTAGCATTTTTATCCTCTCGGCTAGCCAAACGGCCTTAAAAGCCCTTATGGTTTATGGCGTCAACTCGTCATTGGTGCTGGAATGTATTGATGCTACCAAATTATAATTATGAGGTTATCTCCAGAACTGCGGTCTGTGCGTTGAGAACGAAAATAAATGGGATTTCTTTGAAATTCTCTGGGATGAGATTTTAAATTGGTTGGTGTAATTCAAGATGTTTTTAATTACTAGTGGTCCGAAAACCTTATACTCATTTCAGATTCATTGTATGGTTAAAAAAATTTGTCCATTTTAATAATTAAAGCAACGATCCGCAGTGATTATGCCAAAAAAATAAATCTCAAGATGCAATAATTATTTTATTACAATTTCCCAAACATGGTATGGGAGCCCCCTTAGACGATGGTGACTGGGGGTAAGTATGTTCTAGGAGTATATTTGCGAAGGAAAACTAATGGGATTCAGTAGTATAATTTATTTCCCTAAGGTCGATTCTGGAAAAGTTATGGGCGTTTCGACTCTATTTTTGTAAATTTTGTATGGCAACCCCCTTAGGTGGTGTAGATAGGGGGTAACTATATTCTTTGGAAGGTGATTTATTTTATTTTTCTAGGGGTGAGTGACTTCGGGGAAGTTGTAGGGGCTTTAGACCTAATTTTAAGCTTTGTATGGCAACGCGGTTAGGGGCTGCGGATAGGAAGTAATTATGTTCAATTAAAATTTTTAAAAGGAAAATTTAATTAGGATCGGTTTTATACTGCACCGTGGAGCCGCAACTCCTGGACAATTGTAGAGGTGTTTATGTACAAATAAACAAAGATAGTCGTGGGTACTGGCTTATATCTCTGTTAGTTATCAGGCGATTTTCTTGAGTTTCAACAGTAAAATTTTACTGATTTTCGATACCACAAACAGGTCCGAGAATAATTAAGGGACTTTAGAAACATAATTTCAACCGATTAACGGACAGACGGACATCGTTTAATAAATTTTCCTATCAACTGAATATTAAAGAAGGTACAAATGGACTGAAAAACTTATATACATATACCCTTATTACTTATGTGAAGGGTATTAAAAACACATGTAAACGAAATAAATAAATAAATATATATCTCTGCCTTTATGTGTATATGTATCTGCCTATGTATGTGTATTGCCCTTAGTTTCAGTTGGTCAGTTCTTATAGCCCTTTCTTTTGCTCAAATTTAGTTCAAATGTTGAATGATTTATGAGCAGCAAAAGTAAGATACTGGTAGCTATAACAATTTTAACAATATTTTACTAAACAAACAAAAAATCCTTGACAAAGTAAACAAACACACGCACATAATAACTTATAAATTCTCTTTCAAAGGCATCAATTTTCAATTGCTCAATTGCTATGAGGGCTTGAGTATGTGTGTGTATATTTGAATGTGCATTTGTATAACTTTTTTAAAAAGTGGAGGGGTAAGGTAAATACCATTTGCAACTGACTGTAGGCATATTTGCTAAGTTAACATATCAACTATAAAAACTCTCAAGTTGAATCTCAAGTAGCTGTAAATGCTTACTCGTTCTTTAGTTGTTGCCTTAGAACCCTTATCATTTCTGTTGTTTTGCAATTCATATAAAATTTTTTTTTCTTGTAACATTTTATTCTAATGAAAAATGCTGTTAATTTTGAACGTTGGGTTTTTGTTTTTTTTGTTAATATGTTTATTTTTTTTGTGGAATAGTTTTTCTTTGAGTTCAAGCATCCTTAAACTTACATTTAAGTATGCTTGAATTTTTTTTCTACAAACTCCCTTTTTGGAAATTTTTTTCGGCTAAAAAGTTTGCACAAAAATTAGATATTAAAGGATTAAAAAAAAATATTTTATGTTAATAACTTTATCCCTGAATTTCTCAAAATTATTTAAAACATTTACTACGTCAGTAAACTGAAAAATTTACAGCATATTTTAAGGACATCGCAGAAACATATTGACAGCTTTTTTAGGGTATAAATAATTCTTTAAAGTCACCTTAAAATTCTTAAAGTTATTTTTTAATTTTGTTTTGGTTTTAATTTTTCTTACCGTCTAGGGAATTTTATTTTCCAAATTAGATAACAAAAAACAATTCCAGTATCCTTTTACCGCCATTAGTTGATTTAGTAAAAGTATACTTTTAATGGCTCTTAAAAAAATATTTTCTTTCAATTTTTTAATACACATAAAATATTTATATGTCAGCGTCGTTTTACATCTTGCATAATGTTAAAGGTAGTTTCCCAAATGTTTTTTTTCTGTTCTTCTTTAATTTATCAAGGCATTAGTGTCAACTTGAAACTGAAACTGAGTTTGGTTGGTTGCGTTTGTCTTTTAATATTACTTTTTAAGTAGTGGTTTTTTGGTTAAAAGTTTGTGTAATGATATAATGGAGTTTGTCTTATGTGTCAAGTCATTTATTGCGTTACTTAAGCAACTGAAAGTGGTTAAGTTACATTTTTCTTTCTTAATATTAAGCAAAAAAAATATTTTGTAAGAACATTTAATAAAGAGATTATGTTACTGAATGAACTTTAGTCTGTTATATTTAAGGCTTAATATTAAAAATGCCTTAAATAAAAAATAATAATTATTTTATACTTGTTTCAAATATGTGACTTGTGACCTCAATTTTTAAAATTAGTTTTAATTTCTATACACTTTTATCGGCAAGGGAGAAAAAAAGGACTAACATACCTAAGAGTTTGTCGCGACCCACTA
>OY757188.1:16666789-16783065 GCA_963583895.1 Melanophora roralis
TACTGCTACTTTTTAGATCGGTGCAAAAATGTGTAAAGAGTTCGTCACCGTTGAACACACTTTTTAAAACGAAGCCTTGTACTCTCTGTCACACGCAGCAGTAAACTTGATTCAATTGAAAGGATTTCTCAATGTGGGATGTCCCAAAAGCAACTGACCAGTTTTTGGGGGAAATTCATCAAAGCTCTTGATGCGTGTGCACTCGCCCTATCAAGTTGAAACCACGTATGTGAAGAGTACGATGGATGAGCTCGTAAGTTTGGCAAAAAGAATTCCGAAGTCACACGTCGATATTTTTCACATCGTTTCACAAAAATTTTTGCATAAATCAAAGTCACTTTCAATCAGTTCTTGAAGGATTTGAATTTTATAACGACGGAACTGTAGATACTTTTATAGGATTTCATAGATATTCTCTCTTAGAAATCCCAGTGAGGCTGCTCTTTTCCGTATTGAAAGCCGCGGGTTTTCACTGCTTTCAACCAGTTCAATGTATTAGGGAGTCCTGCCCTTGAGACATTCTATGTACCCACAAATGAATTAAATTTACACTCGATCCATCACGTATTTGCCAAATACCGAACAAAGTTGTCGACGAGCAATAATGTAACAACCATTACACTTAAAAATTGTCTTCACAGCGAACGTGCTATTCTCACTTGACCTTTGTGACATCGCGACTGACAAACCCGAACAATCGGTAATTTCAACGGGGCCAACCTCCCTCCGTAACGCTTATAGCCTTTTGAAACAATCGTATTAAAAATTATAAATTTGCCACCAAACACCCTGTATATAACGAAAATTAAAAAAATTCAGCATTTCTAAATTATGCAGACATTATTTACAGTCAAATATTATGGGTTTTCATATTGTGACATAATCTTTTGCCCTCAAAACATAAAAGGTTAAAAAATTCTTGCTTATCGACTGTACAATAAAGGTGCGTACATGTTTGCTAAAGTGGGAAAGTGATTGAATGTGTATGGCATACAATTTGAAATGGATTAAATTTCTCACGTGTGTATAAACAAAACGGTTACATGTAAAATAGCAATAAAAAGGAAACAACAACAAATTAGTTTATAACAAAAAAATATACAAAAGAAAAACGGCAAACGTTGACAACCTTTTTCTGATTTATGACTGTTTTTATTGATTGTGATGGCAAACATAACGATGTCAAAACAAAGCAAAAACAACAACAAAATCAACAACAACATTATAAAATATGTAAACAATGGTTTATACAAAAACAAGTGTAAACAAGCTGCAAATGAACAAACGAGTACATAAGTATCTGTACAAAATCATTCACATACATATATATTTACACCACAAAACTCTCACACAAATACAAACACACGCATATTTGATACATATCTGCCTTAGAAGGAGTAAATTATTATGTTTATGTGTTCAATAATTTGTAGGTGTGAAAGTGTATGGGAGTGTGAAATTTATGGTAAAGATCCTTAAAGCCATGGTGTGATAAAATGTTGGCACAAAATAATTTAACAAAGGCAATTTTAATTTAAATTTTAACTTTAAATGCACAATGGGCTAAGCTGAATAAAAAAAATATTAAAAGTAAATTTTGATAATATCAAAATTTGTTTAAAAATATTTTTTATTACTTCGGCATGACATGTTTTGAATAAATACTTTTTTATTAATTATTTATTTTTTGTTATTATGAAACCCTTTAGTTGTAAATTGGGGCCATGGGGTTAATATAAAAACCCCAACGCATCAAATATCTATGACAAGCTTAAAACAAAAAAAAAATACTGGCAGACTAACTGACTGTCACATACATTTCTTCTTAATAATTTTTGTTATGATAGCAGCAGCAACAACAAAAAGCAATAATCAAAATGATGACAACAAAATCATTTGCACACAAATAGATGGCTTTGTTTGTCATTTTGAGTCTTACAATTCAAATTCATATTTTTTTCTCAACTCTTTTCCTCTTTATCCTTTACATTCTTAATCGCAATCATATTCTATTTGTGTACATATTATATAATAACTACACAAACAACAACTTGGAAAACCAACAAATAAACTGTAGATGATGATGTATCGCTGATGTTGTCGCCCGTTATTGTAGGGAGTGTCCTTACAATTGTTATCATTAGTTTGGCAATAGCTTTGAAAATATTTATGATGACATTCTTACACAATTTGCGTCGAAATCGTCAACATGGTACAAAAGCGACAGCCACAGCTGTTGTGGCACAAACAGGTGATGTCTATAAGGTATGTATTACAACAACAGCAATATTAGTTCTATATCATTTTATATTTAAGTACATATGAATATACAGAATTTAAATGAGAATATATCCTTATAACTCTGTATGCAGAAATACATTCAAGTTTGCTATAATATTCAAAAAAAGTCGTTTTATACGTAGACTTGTTGATTAAGAAATTTAAATTGATGTAAGCATGTGTTTAGTTGCACATACATACACATATAAAAATATATGGCATACACTTCTAAAGGACATTATTGATCAAAGGGAAATTTTATATAAATATTTGATTTTTCAATTATACAAGATTGACAGCTTTGTAAAAAAACTGAGCTTAAATTTTTTGAGATATCATGCTTAAAGGGTATTTTTAAATATATGTTTACAAACAATTTAGGTCAAATACAAAAAAAATAATACTAAAAATTCAATAAAATTCATTTTCAATTTTTAAATTTTAAACTTTTTTTCTTAAATAATTATGTTATACTGAACAAAAATTATTTTGTGGCAATTTATAAAAACACACCTTCTCTATATTACAGAATAGATCATATGAATATATGTTAATGATAAACAGTCTATTATAATTCAAGAAATTGGAGGTTAATGTCACATCCGTCACATTTTCTTTAGGAGTTTCCCTTAAGAATTTAAACTATCGTATAAATTCAAAAAACTAAGCACGATCTTAACAATATTTAACACAACACAATTTTAAAATGCAATATGTATCTAATATCACACCCGTAATGGTTTTCTACTGGTTATTGTGAGCAGAAGTAATATTTTTTCAGTCTTTAATTAATATTCAACGCTAAAAAAAAATACAATCCAGGGTTACCATTGCTCTTTTTTAATTCGGATTTTTAATCTTTGGAGTTATAAAAAAAATATTCATAAAATGGCCACATTCGTCACAATGTTAGTGCCCAAATATGACTCAAAACACTTTAGCTACCGTGAAAATTTTAAGGTTAGTCCCGTTCTCAAAAATATTGAACACAACACGATCTTGAAGTCAAAGTTCCTAAAAATCAAACTTTTTAAGCTTAAACCCGTCACAGTTTTTAAGTAGTCGTTGTGAGTGGAAAACGTGTTCATTCAGTGCCTATTTACTACTAAACGCTTAAAAACATTACATCTATTGAAATCATAGTCCTTTTTAAATTGAAATGTTGAACTTTTTGAAAATAAGAAACATTATTTATTGAAAAGTTTCAAGTTTAGGTAGACCTAAAAAAACAAAAACGACTTTTGTTTATTTTATTTTTAAATTGTTAGAACGAATATATAAGATCAAAAAAAAATGATTTCTTTTACAACTAGGCACGACTTTGAAAAATATTATATCACTTTTTTACTGCTAGCATAAGTAAAAATTTGGCAACTTTTCACAACTTATATGGCGCAAACCTATACAGTTTCCCAGTTTAAGATAACAAAGTTTTTTGAGGAAAAATGGGTAACTATGCTAAGGCATTTGTTAAGGTATTTGTGCCTAATTTAATAATGAAATTAAATTTGTTTATTAATTTTTTTTAAAGGACATATTTTTAATTTAGGCGTGTCCTTTCCTAGAATTGATTGAAATTTAAAATGGGCTTTGAAGCCGATCGATACTGATATCTATACAAAATTTCATTGATCTATCAATATACTTTTATCTTTAGGGTATATTTTATTTAAAGGACATATGGCAAGGACACGAATGAATAAAATTGAGGTGATACAATTTTAGGGTTTTATTAGACCTTATTTATTTAAGTTTGTGTACTAAATTAGAAAAAGGACTTTTTTATTTTTTTTGGAAAACGATATTTTTGGGTTATGTATCCTTGCTTGGAATTAAAAAAGAAATTTAGGCACGTCATGTAGCATCTTATAAGTAATCTGTGCATAAAATTTAATTAAGCTATCATCAGTTTTTCTGTTTTATGGTAATTTTTATTTAAAGGATATCCTTGAAGTTTAAGTGATGCGATTAAAGGTTTAATTTATGGCTGAATTCCAAAACGGAGTTTGTTTTGCATCACAAAATTTCAAGTTTTTCCTGAAAGCAAAGATGAGGTTTTTGATAATATCTTCTACTTCCAAATGAGTGCTTACAGCTATATTAATGTCCTGGATGCAAACAAAGTTGTCAAAATTGTAAGGAGTGTATAAAGAAATAAGTTGAAAATTTGTAATGCAAAGCAAACTGCGTTTTGAAATTCAGCCTATATTTTATAAACTGAAGTATTCGTGCTTAAATAAAAAAGATAATATTTTATTTTTTGCTTGCTTTTACTTTATTGAAAAAGGAGGCATATCTTTTCTCGGAATTGAACGAAATTTCAACAGTTCGTAAAGCATGTTACATACCATGTCTGTTCAAATTTTTTTAATGTGCTTTTTTGTTGCGTCATGGAAATTTTAAGGACGCGTGAGAAGGACACGAATCTTTGGAGCTTAAATTTTGAAATTTTGATTTGGTATTATTTTGTTAGTTTAAAAATTTAAAATTTATTTCTGTATTATAACTCTGTTATTGGTCACTCGTTATATGAAGTCTCTTCACTGTGGGCCGCTTTAAGCTAAGTTGTTGTATCTACGGCACCGAGAGTCTTCGAGACTTTCCTGCCAATATATCCCAAGATTAGCGTCCCTATATTATTACATAGATATTCATATTTTATTAAAAAAAATTCATGGCTGGGTGGACCTTGTTAATTCATGCATTGATACCGAACCTAACTCGAAACAAAACTTGGGGCCTGCGTGGGCCAAACTAATCGATACGATATATTGAGAACTATGTCTGACTTTGGTAAAAAAATTTCTTCTCATCGGTAATCGCAATTTTTGTGAGCGCATGATGCCGTATGAAGACGAAATTCATAGTTTAAATTGAAACTTGGTTATTAGTTGCGATAATTGGTTTCTTCTATTACTACTTTTTTGGGTGCTTGTGATAAAATTAAACATATGCCTTTTTTGGAATAGTCTGTTTTATTGCTGGAAAGGATTTTGTTTAAATTAAACTTTCTATTGCCCTCCTTTTAAGCTGGCTTAGCCCAAGGAAATAGAAATTTTTTTAATCAACTGCGTCAGCCTTAATAAATTAGCCAGTGCTTTTGGATATCAATTTCCAAAGAGTATCGAGTTTTGTTTACGAGTGGTCGCGGCCAATATTTCTACTCTGTTGCTCTAGTTTTAGTTTCCTTTAACCTATAAAGGCTTATGCTTTATCCCAGAATATGGCTGATGGTCTCCCTGAGAAAATCTTAGGAGGTATCACTAGACGGCCATTGCTAAGGCAATGTGACTAGTTTGCAGATGGCTGAGCCATGATATGACTTGTAGTGGTTTATAAGGGATTATTGGAATACCTTGAAATACGCTGCATTAGCCAGTAACCTATAGGGGTTGCTGTAGCCATGTTAGAAATATTTGAAAATTTTTATGCAAATTTTGGCTTCTTATGGAACAATAATATTTTTTAAATTTTTTTAGCTGTAATTTATTAAAACCATTTCCTTAAATTCTGTATAAAAATTAAAACGCATGTAATGTTACTTTAAACAGGTTCATATACTCATAAATATTTTTTACATTTAATATTTCGCATCTCTTATATTTAATTTATGTATATTTTTTATTTGCTTTATTATAGGGCAGCATTGAGAAACCACGTTGGCAACATACTGACATTAAATCAAAATCCTCCGAAGAACTTGTAGAAGATGAACGTGATCCAGATGTTATACCATCACAATACGGTACGTGTTAAGAAAAATTTATTGAACGTTAGACATTAAATTCAATTATTAAATTTTTTATTGCAATTTTTTTCTCTTTCTCTTACATATATGAACTCGTGTGGCCGCAACAAATAAAAATTTTAATCGAATAAATTTCAACATATTAAAAAAACAAACAAAAACAAAATCAATAAACACCAACCGCTCTCAACGAAATATCTATTTTTGTTTGATTTTTGAAATAAAATCATGCATAACACTGTTTGTTGAAATTAAAAATAACAACGAAAATAAAATTCAATTCAATTTTGGCTGCAAACCAATTTAAACAATTTTAAACAATTCTGTGAAAATTCAAACCAATGCTACTGTTTGAATTGGCCATATGGTCGATTGGCTGGTTGGTTGGTTGGTCTATTTCAATGGTACCTTACTTTGAACTTGTATTTACTGATAAACTGAAAATGGAAATGAAAATGAAAAAAAAAAACAAATTGACACAATATAACCATTTGCAACAAAAATAACAACGACAAATATGTAAAATCATGTCTATATGCACACCATGTATGTATGTATCGGCCTTAATTTTTTATTCTGGGTTAAACCTAAAATCAAATCTTCTAATATTATACATAACGAAATGGTTTTGTGCATGTGTTTGTATGCGTGAATACAAATGCAATGCAACACAAAAATTTAATAAATTTCCATCACAAACCAATCATTCTCAAACACTATCGCACACATTTTCATTTCAATCCAAAAACTATTCTATCTATGTCCTTCATTGTTTTATACCAACAAAAAAAATTTAATAAAAATTTAAAAAAAAAATTAAAAAAAACACACACACACACATACACCTTAACATTTACACAAAAATTCTACAAACAGTTGGCAGCGTAGATAGTGGCAGTTCGACAAGTTCAGCTAATGCCAGTATTGGTGGTGTTAGTGGCACCGTTGGTGTTGGAAATGGCATTTCAAATGCAACAACAAATGGCAGTGTTAACCATCAATTTATATCGACATCGAAATGGTCGCCAAGTACGAATGTAAGTTTAATTGAAAAATATTAAATGAATATAAATTTGTTTTTGCTTTCTAGAATTTAGAGTTTTTATTTATTCTTTTTTTATTCATTGTTATAATGGCCAATCAAATAATCAATGGATTTGATAGATTTTTATTTATCAGTCATTGATACCCTTGATGCAAAATAAACACAGCTGCTTTCTTACTTTTGGCATATTAAACATAAGTATTTGCTTGTTTCAGAAATTTAAAAATTAATAAAATTAAAGTCCAATACATCCTTTTAATGATATTTGTTGACTCAAAGTCATTTCCTGTGGGCAAAACACATACCAGTGAGTCTAGCGTACATGTGATAAGGCAGGGGTTGCTGGTGCCTTAAGCCCTGTTTATTTTCGCATTTAAAGCTAAACAGCTGTTATGATTATTTGGTACGTAGTGAGAAGCTGGCTCCAGCAAACACAAGCGTACAAGCTTTGCTGACGAAATGGCCACTTCACACCAGCTTGCCCTATTTTGAACGTACAAAACAAACCATGACATAAGCTGCAGTCCATCCGTCCATCTAACCGTCCATTCGTTCATAATTTCTTCGGAGCATAGAAAAGGTTGCCGTTGTATTTAAACAATTATTGAGCATCGGCAAAGTAGATGCTACACCGTTATGACTTCAATTAGGTTCTTGCATAAGTCAGCGTAGCCAAACATATTTGCCTAACTGTTTGCCGAAATGGCCTGATATTGAAGTGACCGGCGAGAATGCCAGTGGGCATTTTTGGGCTTTTGGTTCAAGGAAACAAAACCTTTGTTTTATTTCTTAATGCTAAATATTTGCTATCCGGACCAATACCTGCTCGCTTAATCCCTTATCCGTCGTTATATCCTCCCATAGAATAATATCATCTTCTTCCAATTTCCCAGTTCATCTGCAGCGTAATTTCGAAGTTTTCCATTTATTTCCAGTATTCCTATTCGCCGTGGGAAGTCCAGCTAGGATGAAAAAGAGCCACAATATCTGGCTATAATCTACAGCCATTTAATCCCTCTTATCTCAATCGGTGTGTTGGTATGTCCCAGACGTATCATATACCTGTTCTCCTAAGATCAATGGGACAAAAGCAATCATAAAATGTTTTTTGGCTCTTATTTTCTTTCTAAATGAAAAATTTCGATTCTGTTTTTTAATTATATTTACTTGAACCTTTGGAATTTTACTAGTCAAGTCGAGAAGATGTTATCAGCTTGATGAACGCCGTCACAATTGACTGCTATACAGGTTCGTTTAATAGCACTTTTCATCACTTGGGCAACTTCGAACGACAGATTCTCGCACTCGTGTCGGGTGTTGCCCTTGAGGGCTTCCATAGTCTCAGGTTTGTTTACGTAAACAAGTGACTTTAAAAAACGCCACAAGAAAAAGTCTGGAACAGTCAAGTCGGGCAATTTTGCCGGCCAATGTAAACTGCCAAAACGAGAAGTGAGGCAAACCGGGAACGCCGCCTTCTGGATATCGGTGTTGGCCCGCGCTAGTGTGCAATTGCTCCATCCTGTTAAAACTACATGTAACCCAGTCCTAGTTCGTTTTATTGCGACAGAAAAAACTCGGCTAACATGGCCTTTTAGTGCGTACCGACTACTGTTGTCGTTTGTCCAGCGGCGTCCTCGAACAAAAAATGGCCCGATGACTCCTTCAGTGTAAACAGCGCACCATGCAGTCACTTTAAGCAGGTGTGATGGCTCCTACTGCATTACTTGTAGATTTTTGGGGTCCCAGATTGCTCATTATTATTTTGGTCGAGAAATCGTTCATTTCGGCCTCGAAATTGAAAATAACTTGGGCGTAGACTACACGCGTTTGGTGGTCGACAAGCAGAACTGATGCACGGCCTGCACTTTGTATGAAAATTTGCGTAGGTATTTGGCTAAAATTCGCCTTAGAGACGACCAGCTGATGGCTAATTGCAAGGCATAGCATCTGGTCGATGTTTCTGGAGACAGCTCGACATCCTCGCCAACACTGGTGATCAGAACGGGCGCTCCGGGGCCAGCCACTCTTTGGCAGCGTCTCGTTTGGTCCCATACTTTTCAAGGTTTGCGCAGTCGGTGCCGGACGACCGAGGAATCGGCGGCGGAATTCGCACTGCGCCAACACCCCTGACAATCTGTTGCGCAATATGTAAAAATAAAAGCATCTTCCAATAGGGTGATTTCTTTTGGCGCACCTTGTATATCAATGGCAAGTTGTGTAGTGTTTGCGATATCTCCCGTCATAGAAATCAAAATCACTTTTTCAAACATTTCTCAACATTTTACAGAACTGTTAAAGTCCAATTTTCTAGAGAATCCTTGCCGGAGTAGAAAATATTAAGCCACCTTTTCACCAAGTGCCTAATGCTTCTCACCCAATAAAGGTTTCGGTTTAGTATCAAATCTGAATATTTAGCCCTGAAAAAAGCTTTAGCCCCTGTAACATAAAGGATTGATCAACAAAACTCCCAAACTAATGCCTCTGGATTAAGACTACCAACTTATTTGTCTTTGATGTAATGTAGGATGTAGTAAGCTTTTTTCCCCTTGTCTTTGAAAGTCGTTAAAATGCTATTTGGGGGGCCAGAAGTAACATAAGTGTGAACACAATAATCCCTTTTAGCGTTCACCTTGTATCAGGTCTCTTAAGGGATATCTCCTTAATTCCTTAAGTCTGCTGAGTGTTGTAACTAATTACCTGAATTTAAGTAAAAATTAAACAAAAGATAATGAATAAATAGCGTAATTCCTTAACAATGTTTTCTTTTTTCTTCTTTTCTTTCATGTTTCCTTTCATATTAATTTTGGAAAATTCGACAACGTTTTCACATTTTTTGAATAAAATTCATTGTCTGTTGCATAACGGAACAAATTGGACATTATTTGCAATTCAACATAACATTGTTTTTCTTTTTGCCTTCATCCTGATATCGTGGACATCTTTTAACATTAAATGGATAACGACAACACCAATAAAATTACTACTTATGGTCTCTTTTACTGATGTAACGATGTTTTGTTTTTTGCATTTCTTTATTCAACAGCAACATACCAAAAACTATGAAACGAACATGATGCAACAGAATTCAAAGGGAGGTGGTGGTATCAGTGATGAGACAGCTGTTAGTATACCCCTGCAATTTAATCAAATCAATGCACGCACACATCTTTTAGCCTCTGCCTCGATGTTGTCACCTACAGCAACAAAAACAGTCTTAACGTCAGTAGCTGCAACATCCGGTACAGCATTGTTACATGCAACACCAGTAACTGGAGCAAAAACTGCAGGAGGCATCAGTGGTGGTGGTAATATAATTCATGAAGTGGGCAAAATAATAGGCTCACCTACATCCTTAGCCTCAACATCAACTATAGCGGCCACCACTCATTTGCAGCAACAACTGCACTCCAGTGGTGTTGGCACACTGCCACCCGGTCTTGGGACGGGTGGTGGCTATATATTAAATAGTCTCATTAACAGCAGCAGTGGCACAGCCATGTCAAGTCTACATCATACCTCAGCCACCTGCCCACCCTCCGTTTTACAGACGACATCTTTATCGTCAACAAATGCAAATGCCAGCAACGTTGTGGGTGGCCTTATAGGCGGCAGTATAGGACGTGTTAATCTTCATCATAGTACACTGCATCATAATACGTTGGGTGGTCGTAGTAATCATGGCCATTTTACGGGTCACCCTTCGCCCTCAACCATGATGTTAACATCACAAACAACTTCGACATTAAGTGGAAGTGGCAGCACACCGGGTTCTACAAGTGGTGTAGGATTGCTATTGGGTTCACATTCACTGCCATCGGCAGCGCCATCAACAACAACAACATCATGTAACTCATCCACTGACCTGGACGATAATATTAACATCATGGCCATTAAGGATTGTTTAATGACACAGCGTGTGCCCGAAAGTTGTGTTTGAGTTGCCCCAAATTGTAATTTAAAATTTATTTCTACCAGCAGCAGCAGCAGAAGTTTTTGGAAAACTGTTACTGCTGCTATAGCAACATCCGTCGAAATAAAGGCGACATCAATAGTAGTTTTATTTTTAGGCGCTCAAGTAAAATATTTATATTTGTAAAACATGTACAAAAACAAAAGAACAAAGAAATACTTAAATGAAATGATTAACTTTATTCCCTTTTACCTCTATTTTATTCTCAACTTTAAAAGAGAAAATCTTGTTACAAAAAATGAAAAATTTTAGTTAAAGTTTTTATCATTATATCAGAATGCTTGTGTCAGATTGTGTGTGCAGGAGTGTAAAAATCTTTTGTTTTTTATTCTTCAAAGTACATCTTTGAACAAAGGAACGTGTGTTTGTACGAAGCATCTGGTTGAATGTGTGTGTGTTTGCGACAACTTAATGTGTATGTTTAGTTTAATTGTAAATTTGTGTATCTGTGAGCGACAGTGTGACAGGATTTTTGTGTAGAGCAAGAATTGCATGGCAGTAAGAAATATTTTATTACTTTTCAACATATTAATTTTTTTTAAGAAAAGTGCATATTAGTGCTTTATTCGTTTTATTTTAGTATTTTGGAAAACAAATTTTATTACATTTTACTGATTTATTTGCAACGAAATGCGTAAGGGCAATTGTTTAAAATAAGAGTTTTTTGGTTTAAGAGAATTTAAGTTTTTAATTTCACCAAATATATAAGGATATTTTTACAGAATTATAGGTTGCAGATAATTTTCCGTAAGTAAGCTCCATCTGGTGTAAAATTAGTCATGAAGTATCTGGCCCTGAACTCTGACGTAGAAAATGTTTAATGGGTTCGTAGTCTTCCGTTCATGCCTTGTAATCGCTGTTATCCGTACCCATCATTCGGTGAATGTATGTGCGTTTGATTGACCTGTTAGCATACTTGTCACCTCATTTAGTTAATTTAGGTTTCCTTTTAAAGGATTCTCGTTGTTTAAGCAGCCTTTACGTACAATTTAAATGCTTTTAATTGGGTCTAAAAAAACTTTTCATACCAGTCTTATATGACTAAATTTTTCATGAGCTTACTTCGAAGCAATTCTTATTTGTAGACAAAAACGATGAAGAGAGCCGACCCCTTGTTTAGAAGCAAAGAATTTCATGGCAGTAGTTTCATAAAAAATTTAGCCGTATAACTTCAGCATATGTTACCGAAATTGGATACTTATTTTAAAATATTTGTCCATTTTACCTTATATAAATTACTACACGTCGATAACTATGATATAATTTTCCATTTTTCTGGACCTCATTGAAAAAAAATTTCCTTTTCAGACCAACAAGAAATTGAGATTAATTTAAATACAGCCAATTTTGCATATCCTGTTCCGTAATGAAGTGAGCAAAAACTCAAGGAGATAGCTTTCCAGTGATTGATGCCAGATACGGAAATGTAGCAACGGCAAAGCAGGTTAAGCCACTAAAACTTTTAATACAGAATTAAACAGGCATTGCTAAAGGTGTCTATAGGTATATCTTGATATTGGTTATATATTGATATATTTTGATTTCCTACCTCGTCGCATATGTTGGACGTATTTGGACAAATGCTCACTTCAAAAGGGTCAATTGCATTCGGTTGCTAGTTAGCTATCAAATTGCAAATACACAGAAAAAAATCTGTGCTATGATTTAAGCTTAAATTATACGTGCCATAACATAACGCCATAACCATAATCGTTGCCACAAAAACCAAAATTCAATTTGTTTCTATGGTTATGGTTGTGGCGTAATGGTAAGTCACCTATAATAAAATACATTATTGCCCATAAATTTGGTTCGAACAGCTGTTTTCTGTGGTCATGGCTATGTCATGTATAATTAAACCTTAAAGTTATACAAACCTTGCGAGCAACTAAAATGCCGTTGCTTTTCTTTTAAAATTATAAAAGCCTCTTGCCTCTTGCTTTAAGAAATTCAAAAACGACAGTAGAAACTTTAGAACAAGCACATAAATACATAGTATTGAAAAAGGTTAATCAAAAGCAATGTTAAAAATAATTTTTGCTTTTTACATTGATTTTTTATTTACTTTATATTTTTTTTATTTGCCGTTAGTTTATTTTAAAAAAAGATTACATCAGTAAAAAGCTTAGCCCTCGTTTTTTTTATATTTTGGCTGCTGCTATTGCTTTTTTGAACCTAAATAGCAACAGCAAAAGCAATTGTTCTGTAGCATACTTTTTAAAACTCTGGATAAAATCATCTCGTAATTGACAGCAGATTTTTGCTCCGGCAAAAGGCATAACATTATTTAATCGCCATTGATATATAGCTTTGGTATATACTCGACAGATTCTCAATGCTTAAGACACAATCACTGACCCTTTAAGTTATTAAATTTGTCCAATTATTAATCGAGCGGCTAAAAAATATTTACCAATTTATTAAATTACAACATTTCGTAAGTGTCACTTTCAAAAGTATTGTAAATTTAACATACGCTGTGTGACGTATGGGCAATTGCATTGTGACGGGTGTGACCATTTTTAAATATTTTTACTTATAATATACACAATTGAGACTTTAGGTTTGAAAAAGGCTATAATTTTCAAGGATGTTATGTTTTTAAGCAATTAGTAGTAAGTAGACACCGCACGAACATAATTTCTGCTCACAATGATGACGGGTGACTGTGACGGGTGTGACTCTAAAAATTTCAATTTAAGAGAATTTTGATTTTAAAATCGAGTTGTGTAAAATTTTCTTGAGAACGTTGTTTTTTACAGCAGTTTAAAGGGTTTTTAATTTATTATTTCAACAAAAGCTATTTTTGCTTAAAAAAACCGCTTTTTTTTAATGGGACGGTTGTGAAGTTGTTATCAAAACGTAAAAGCCCCAATTTTTAGTATGTGCTTATTTTAAGTTTTTGCGAGATAAATATAAATAAATTATGAACCAGTTTATTCATAATTCGATCATTTTCTTTTTCTTTTTAAGGTAAATTCATCGATTTTTTTAATTGGGAAAATATTTTTTTCCCCAATATGGGCCGTTTTAGGTGAAATTGACCAATTAAAAAAGCTGTAAACTCATGTCTGCATAACCCCCTCTCCTTCACCTCCCACCTTTAAGTCCTATATACTGCAAATCGATATTGTAAAGACTACAGATAAGCATATAGTGAATTTTTAAATAAAACTTTAAACAGTGAAAGTGATTTGCAAATCACTGTTACTTTTAGCAGTGATGGCGATCACTGTTTGTTATTTTTTACAAACCAAAATATTACTTTAAATTATATGTTACATTAAAAGTAACAAAATCGCAGGTAAAAGTTACTTTACAGGAAGACGCAGAAGTGTTATTTTCCATAATATATTAACTGCTGAAGGTGTTGTTGTAAATGACAGAAAATCTGGTTAATTTTAGACGAATTTGTAAGTTAATTTTTTAAAGTCTAATTTAAATTTAAATATTTTGTTAATTTTAATGAATATCTTGTTTGAGGATTTTTAAATGAATATCCAGTTATTTTAAATAGATTTCAGCTAGATTTTACATAAATATTTTTTTGAGTGTAAACATTTATTTCTCTCTAGTATTGTTTAGACCATTAAAAATATCCATCCACCCACTTGTCTTAACTTTATATACACAAAGACAATCCTTAAGTCCGCTTTCGCACGATGCAAGAAAATAAGCCAGCTTATTTTCTTTTTCTTCTTTGAACTTTCATTGGCGTTCGCACGGTTCAAGACTTATTGCTTAATTTGTTTTGATTTTTTTATGAATATACACACACACTACTGTGTTTTTTTACATTTTCTTTTGTCCATCAATTTTAAGCAGCTGAATTGCAAGTACACGCAATCCTGTACCCATTTTATTTCTCCTCACCCCGTTGTCTACAACCTAATCAGTTCAGCTTAAATACTTGCATCGTGCGAATTGGGACTAAACATGAATTGCAGTTAAAAAAAATTTTAAATGTTACTATATTTTAAACCAATGGAGCCATTAATTTTTAATTCAAATCTAACTGCCAATTTACTCTAAATTTTTGTTTAAACATTTTCTAAATAAATAACATGTTTTTAACTAAACTGTTAATTAGTAGTTAATTTATTAAATTTTTTAACATAAAATTAAGTGAATCCATATCTAAACTACAATATTACTTAATGTAAATATTTAAACCATTTTTTTTATTTTTTAACTAGATAATTCTACAACTGAAAAAAGACTCTAAAAAGTAGTTGAAATAATAATAAGAAAATTTAAAACCAAAATCTTACAACAAAATGCCACTAATTTTAATATCTTAACTAAGCATTTACCACTAAAATAGTAAACAAAAAAATCTTAATATAAGTTTGTTACATTAAATTAAACTAAAACTTAACGGCTGTATTCATAAAAATTTAAACAGCATTTTAAACCTTTTTTAAGCAAATTTCAATAAAGTTGTATTCATAAACGAATTTTAGCCTAAAAAACTTATTTTAAACCTTGTGTAAATAAACAAATTTTAAAATTGGTTCGACCTTATTTTAAGCCCATTTTAAGCATATTTCCGAACCCTTTTTTGGTATTTTTATTGCGTTTTACCCAATTTCAAACCCATTTCTAGCAAATTTCCTAACCTTTTTTTTTGTTTTTTGTTATGTTTGAATTTTTATTTTGACAACTATTACAAACTATTGGCCTTACGGCCCTTTGTTTGAACTTGCAACTGTAGGAAACAAAACATTTGCATTATATGGAGAGAACATGGATGTTTTATAAATAAATATTAGGCCTTGTAGTTATTTTTCATTCATATTTACCATTTTTCAAAATTCAACTTAATTTTTTTCAGTAATGTGAATATTTTTATTTTTAGTGATGTATAAAAAATCAAAGCAAATAAAAAAAAACTCGTTATTCAAATATTATTTTACCTTCAATAAAAAAAACTTTTAAATTTTACTCTTACCTAACATTTTGTTTTTACAGTTCTCTTTTTTATTAAATCTACATGTTGTCATACACTTTTTATTTTATAAAAACAATATTTTTCTCAAATTCGAAAAAAATAGTGTGCATGCATGCGATTATGTATGAGCTTATAACCATTGTTTTACATCACCATTAATAAAGTGACAAATAAAATTAATAGCGTTGCCAACATAAGCCTTAAAAAATCCTTAAAATTGCTTTAGTTAAAATACGGTTTATGAATACAAAATTAAAAAACAGCATTTTTAGGCTTAAAATGTTGTTTAGCTAAAATGTATTTAAAACTTAAATTTAGACTTTTTTATGAATACAGCCGTAAGAATTTATCAACTAGAATTTAGAAAAAAAAATTTTAAATAATTGCTCAATTAACAAGCTCTGCCTATCGTACTATTGTACTATTTAATTATCAAAATACAATATTATTTTTACAAAATAACTTCATATGTTTTTAAAAATTCTATTGAGACTTTACTCGAATAATGTTTGCATTGATGATTTCTTTGCTAGAATGGCGGAAAGGAGCTTGCTTAGGCAGGGTCAGTTGGACACGCCAACATTCTAAGAAGAGTCAAAGATTGTTGAATTTTGAAGTAGTCAAGTTTGATGGACTATATGGTCACGTAATTTGACTTTATGGCCTAACCTTAGGGAGTGTTTCCGAAAAGAAAGGCATGAAAGGGACATGAGGTGCTGTATGAAGTGTGTGCCGTCTTCGCTGATGGATCGAACGTGGATGTGGGCACCGTAGCTGGTCTTTGTACGATGCACAGGGGAGTAAAGATGTCACACAGACAAGCACAGCGTTTTCCAGGCTAAACTTTTAGTGGTGACAAGGGTCGCGGAACAGATAGGGGATGACACGGGTGCAAAAGAGAAAATCTACGTTGACAGTCAGGGTGCGCTGAAGTCTCTAGAGGGGCATTATATTAGGTCTAGGCTTTTGGACAACTTCAGAAGGGCTCTCTAAGCGATCTTGGCGAGACGCAGTGCTAGACTCTGTTTGGTTCCGGGTAGTAGTGGCATTGCCGGCAATGAGACTATTGAGGAGTTGAAAGCCGGTAGAGCCATCATTGTGTTTCTATGATGAACTGATAGGAACTTACATAGAAATGGAAAATTCGGCTAAGCCTGTAAAGACTGGGATGATTATGGGATTCTTAGACTTATGTGGCCAATGCTAGATAGAATGGGCACTAACCTGCTACTAAAGGAGAGCAGTAACGGTCTGAGGTGCATTATTGGGACTCTCACACAGCTCTACAATATTCGATATGAGACAAGCAAATGGGATAGGAACAATACGGATTTTTGAAGGTTGTGCGGGGATGAGGAGGAGATAGGGGCTATTTAGCGCTTTGTCTGCCATTGCTCTAGTCTGAAAATATGCAAACAGAGGTTGGGAGAGCGCTTCTTAGATAGACTTGCCGAGGTGTCCGGCTGAGGGCTGAGGAATATCATAAGATTTATTAAAGGAGTGTGGGTGGCTCTGCACCTGTGCGCGATTGACTGTTTTCGACCTCTTGCGGATGCCATTTAATCCCTTTTTTCTTATTTCTATATCGCTCTATTTACGAATTTTTTCATCTTTCCTATTTTTTTTTTTTCGACTATCCTAAATGGATTTAGAACGAGCCTAGAGGATTTTGAAAGAAGGTGGCGAGTTGCGTTCCTCACTATCTTTCGTAGCCTTAGCTGGGCTAATCATATCTCAGATTGTTCAATTTTTTTAAACTATTTATGTATGTCGCCTTTCTATGGAAATTTTCTTTAAGTCGCAACTTAACGATATTTTGAAAGCAATTAATGTTAAAAATTTTTCTTTTTAATAATCAATATATGATGGCATTTTTATATACAACAATAGTTTGATATAATAATGGTTCAAATTCACAAGCAAATTAATAAGGCGACTATTTCGAAAAACCATAAAACTTTACAGAGACCTTGTGAATTGAGCAAATATTAATTGTGTAATTCTGTATATATGAACTACTTTTAATATTTAACACAAACACATAAACTGAAACATATACATATTAATGTAAAGAATACAGAGAGCAGCAGCATAATAATTGTTAAGATAATATCATACCTGTAGATTTAATTAATAAAAATCAATAGTTTGTACTTGAATAACAATTTTAATAAACTAAAGAGATAAATTATTTGTTTTATACTTATAAGTAAAGAAAAAAAAACTTCTTTATTCTAATAGGTTTATGTAAAAAAATAGTTATAAATAAAATTTAAATTTTAGATCCAAACATATTTATAAATAATGTAATAAATTTAACTTTTAGATAAAAATGTTTAGTTAAATACTTAAGAAAATAACATGAAAAAGGAAAGAATTAATTAAAAAAAAACAATAATAAAGCTGTGTTAAGAAATAATACAAAAAATAACAAAGTGTTTTTATTTAAAGTGGACTATAGGGAAACAATTGTAATTTAACATTAAGAATTTTAGATTCCAAATGACCGATCTGCTAGAGATATATCATTGTCGTAGAGAAAATATTCTGAAATAGCTAAGGTGACCATTTAACTCTGGATCGAAATTAGTACGCTTTTTAGTTTTTATAGCCTAAAAACCATCTCCAGCTATAGCGATCGCCTAAAAATCCCTCAATTTACCCGTCCGTCTTATTGTCTATAAGTTCTTGTAAACAATTAAATGAGTTCAGAATCAATTCATGGGTACCGCAAGGCTCCGTCCTCTCTCATACTTTATTTCTTATCTTTCTGAATGAACTTCTATGTCAAACTTCAAATCCTTTTTATTCCTTTGCAGACGACAGCAGCATATTCTATTCGTACTCGTTTGACCATAGCCCTAGCTCTTTGGAGATTGGAGCTAAGAGACAGAGTATGAATGTTTCGATTACCCGCAATCTGATGGTAATCTCCAATTGGGGCTGTGCGAATGGGGTCGTTTTGAATGCCCGTAAAACACAATGTTGTCTTTTAACACATAAACGTACAGTGGACGGTGTTGCCTCGTCTGTATTAATGGATGGTATAAGTGTTGAAAAGACAGAGACTTTTGATGTTCTGGGCATGAAATTCCAGTGCGATGTCCGCTGGACGGAACACATTTTTCTTGTGTCGAAGGAAGCATCGAAGTGTCTTGGTTTCCTTAAACGGTGTAGGAATTACTTTACACCATCTGATCTTTTTAACATTTATATCACCTATATTCGACCGAAAATGGAATACAACTCACATGTATGGACTGGTTCCCCAAAGTCTATTTTGGGGCTACTTCACCGCGTACAGGAACGAGCAAAGATACTCATTGGCGACGTTGTGATATCTAATCGTCTTGATTAACTTGGACACCGTCGTGATGTGGAGTGTGTTTCGCTGTTTTATCGATACTATAATGGAATGTGCTCTGAGGAAATCAGGGAACTTTTTTCCGAGACCCGGTCGCACAGTTCGTATGTGGAATAAACTTCCTAGTGATGTCTTTCCTGTCACAGTAAATATCGGAAAATTTAAATCAAATGACCACAAATACTACTTCCTTTATCCTCCTTCCCATAACTTATTTGCCTAAAACCAACACAATGCATGTATAGGGGCCATCATCTGAGTGCTGGTAATTATTAAAAAAAAATAAAAAGTTTGATTTTTTAATTTTTTAATATTTGGTTCAGAAAATAAATTTTTAAAAAAGTTTATAATAATTTTTGAAAAGCTCTCAATGCATTCAAACTAAATTTGAAAAAATTTTAATACAGTTTTTGCTGTGTTGGTTCCTGTTTCAACGCATTTAAAAAGTTGCTTTGTGTCAAATATGGTCTTGTAAAAACGAATAATAAACGCCACTTCATTTTGTATTACTCTTGACATATGGGCTAAGACCATGAATGAAAAAATCTTTTTTAGACTTTAAATAATTTGTTTTAAAAACAGCACTTACAAGCGCCAATATTGCAATTAAAGATGTGGTATGACTTATCATACAGCCGAGTATGTTTCCATTATATTTCATGGTATTTTAAAGCATTCGATGAATGTCATTGATACACACAAACAAGCATTTATACATTTGCACATCCATATACTGTTTGGAAAATATCAAACTTTAACAAAATTTATTTCCTATAAATTTTTTTTTTTTTGAAAAATTATTTTGATAAAAAGTTTAAAGGAAAACTCTGAATAATAAAGCCAAAATGGTTGCTTGGAAAATGTAAAAATATAATCCTGGGAATGATATTAATTGAAATTTCCCGTTTGTGAAACTCTTGCGAAAACAAACTTATGGTATACTTCCGTCTTATTTATATTTATTTAAAAACAATGTTTATCAGTAAAAACAACAAAGAATATTTAACTGTTTTAGGCTAAAATAATTCTAGTTTAGTTACAAAATCTTACTATTTTTCCAATTAATTAACCCTAAATATAACATAAATTGTACTAAATTTTATAAACTATCATTTAGAAATACAAGTATATGAAACCCTATATATTTGACAATTTTATTCCTACACAAAACCATTTATCTAACATTTAAATAAACAAGTAAAAAAGGGTATTTAAATTTAAAACACTTATAAACACAAGTTAAAGCAATAAAATAAACACGAGTAGTTAAACACTTAGAAAATTCTACGATTTGTATTACATTATAAACCAAAACACTTAGAAAGCATAAAACAAATAGTAAAAACTAAAAATTAGTTTCATTTCTTTGTTTTTTGTATGATTTTCTTACAGATTAAAAGCTACCAAATCTTTTAAAGTTTTTAAGGATGTAATAAGTTTACGCTATTTTGCCAATTAATGATACGTGCATTTATTGGAATTAGGAAAACAAAAACAATTAAAAAATAACATAAAGAAATATAAGAATATATTTCTGCTGGTAGATGGGGGTATAATACAACTGGTTCAATTATTGAGGCAAAACAATAATATTCACATAAAAAAGTTTTTATGTTTTGAGCTAAAAAAAATTTAAAAAATGTTTACAATAGTGCTTACAAATTTTAGAAAGAACATTTTAATCAATTGGGCCCAACTTATTGTAACTCATAAGGATTTAGACTGATGTGAAAGTTTAAAAGTTGTTCCCATTAAGAGCCAGACAGAGGGTTGGACAAATTTTTATATTTGATTTAGGAATAATTTATATTCAATTGCATTTATGATGGTTTGTAATAAAACAAGTTAGAGCGCCATATCAGCTGTGCCGAATTTTATATACCCTTTACAACATGTAGGGGGTTTCCCATAATTTTTTTAAATTTTGTATGGCAACCCCTTAGGGGCGGAGCTAAGGATTATTATATTCTAGGAAAACGTAAGGAAAAATAAATTGGAGTCAGTCCAACATTTAACCTTTACACGGGCACGCTGGAAGCTGAAGAGGGGGGGGGGGGGGGGGATTTTTACAATATGGCAATGGAAAAAGGGGAAAATTATGTTTTAGGAATGTGTTAGGGAAGGGAACCTAATCGGGGTCAATCGTATACTTTATATTTAAGGACGACTCTGATCATGGGCGTTTTTACATTATTTTTGGAAATTTTGTGTGGCAACCCCCATAGGTGTGGATGATAGGGGTTAAGTATGTTCTAGGAATATGTTTCAGAGGGAAAATTAATGGGAGCCTTTGATATAGTTTATTCCTTAAAGTGCGTCTCCGGGGATATGTTTTTCAAATTTTGTATGGAAAACCTATTGGGGGATGGAGATAGAGGGTAAGTATGTTCACTAGAAATATTTGGAAGAAAAAATTCTTTGGGGTATGTTTTTTATTTTGCCTTCGTAGAAGCACCCAGGAAGCTGTAAAAGCTATTTAAAAAAATAAAAAAAATTAAACTTTGTGTGCAACGCTGTTAGTGGCAGCACAAATTATATTCCACATCTGCAAGGGATGTGTTGAGGTTTTCATGTACAAATTTTAGAGAAATGAACAGAGGTAGCTGTGGTTGGTGGCTTATATCTCGGTCAATTATCAGGCGATTCTGCAGGGTTTCAACCGCAATTTTTTGGGAGAAGATTTTGATAGTTTGGTAGCACAAACAGGTTTCGGATATATCAAGAGGATTAAAAAACTTGATTATAACAGATTAACGGACAAAAAGACACACGAACATCGCTAAATCAACTTTCCTATCTTTAAGGATCAAGAAAATATATACCTAATGGGTTCTTAAATGAATTTTTAGGTATGACAAACTGATGTATACCCTTATGACTATGCAGAGGGCATAAATATATATTTTCTTCCCTACCAAAAACTATAAAAATATTTAAACACTCAACAACATTTTATATAAATACAAAAACGCCAATAATTCTTTTTGTATTTTTGTTAAAGGGACCTTTTATTTTTTAGTTCTCCCTCACTTACCAAATAACAAGTACAACAACCACAAAAACAAAACCAATGGATTAAACTATATAGAAGAGTATAATTGGAAAAGATGAAGGTAATTAGAGAATAACGTTCATGAGAAAAAAAAAAACTTATTGTTTAATTAAAATGATAATACAAACACGCAAAAGAAGAAGAAGAATGAAACAATTAAAATGGATTTAAGTATTTCTCAAGATATATCATTAAATAATTGTATGGAAGGGGATGGGGGTGTGGGTATTGAAGTGTAAGCAAAAAGTGTAAATGGATAAGTAAATACGTTCAACTATGAACTAGTTTGATATAAAATTTGAAAATAAAGATATATTTGGGGCATAACCCCTAAGAATTAAATCTTTTTAATTGGTTTATAACATCAAAAGTAAGTATTTTTTTTTGGAAAAATTGGATTTGAGAATTAAGTTTTAAACCGTAACGCAAGCAATCAAAAAGTTGTAAAAAGATTTCAAATAAAATTAAGAATTTAAATAAAACTAATTTAAATAAAAAGATTAGTGGGCTACGAAATAAGGGTTATGTTTGAAATTATTTCTGAACAATTTACTATCAGTAACTAAAATTGCTTAATTGTAAGGATATTGAAGACATTTCTTAAAAATTAAATTTTCTGTAAATAACTTAATTTATGTCAATAACTTTAGGCTCTAAATTCCAATTATGGTTAATAATTGTATTAAATATTGAAATCTTAGATAAAGTAGAAATTATACTTCAAACAAGGGCTTAAATTTAAGCTCTTTGGAAATGCAAATCGTTTTGAATGAGTTTTTAAATTATAGTTTTTAATTCTTAGTGACACTCTATATACCCAAAATCAAAAAAAACAAATAATAATCCATTTACCCATTTAAAGTTGCAGAATAAAGTTCGTTATTGGTATTGGTATCTTAAGAGAAATTAATTTCTTAGAACTTTACAGTAATAGATTTAAAGGCAGTCTGAGGTTAGGGAAGTCCTTTAATTTTCAAATAATACTAAAATCTGCTAATTAATCAGACCGCAAAGCAATCGTAACGACTCATAATTTATATTCCTTGAGAATCCCTAGTGCCTATACATCAGTACATCAGACTCGGCCGTAACACTCCAAAACTCAGATACACTACCACCTGCTGACCTTCCCCATGCCATTGAAATTATGGAAAACCAGGAACTATCTGCCCATGCACAGGTTTTTGTTTCATTAAGGAAGAGTGGTTCTTCCTGATTTTACCAGGAAGCCAAAAATCAAGGCACGGGATCTATGCTGGAAAATGCTAATTTCAATAACCCCTTTAAATCCCTGATTTAACTAATGGAACAATCGATGGGAAGCCTTCGAGAGTAATGGCAAAGCTCACTTTGTTTCATTGAAAAAAAACATCATAAGTCGATCAGTTTAAGGCATTCGTAACGTGCCAACGAAAAACAAATAAGAATAGTATAATCGGCCAAGCCCGGTCATATCATACCATTTATCACGTTTTTTTGGGCCGATGATAACTTTGCTCTGTTAACTAATGAATAGCACAAAGCGAGACATATTTGCTAAATTTTGCCAAAATAAATTAAAACTCAAGTCAGTTATAGCTTAAAGTGCTTATCTCGGAACAACATTTGTATAGGGGCTTTGTCAAAAAAATATTTTCAAAAATTTCGACCTATAATTTAATAACAAGAATACATGGGCAGTCAGCCGAAATAATTGAAGGACGAGTATGATTAAATCGACCAAGGAGGCGATTGTAGGTGGATCGGTGTAACTGAAGGTTGGTATCAGACCATTATTTTCGGACATTACAAAACTCTGCACAAAGGCATTACACCCCTACCACGTATGGGGGTTTTGTGGGTACAATTTAGAGTTTGTACGAAAAAAAAAGTTTTATTAAATCGCGGACATGTTTAACATCATTATGCTCAATATGAAACAAAGACTTTTGACTTAACCAAGTGCTTTTCACCTACTTGATACTCAGTAGAAAAGTATCGACACCAAAACACGAATGATCTTTACGCGTTCGCTGTGAATACAGTTTTTAAGAGCAATGATTCTTACCTAATGACTTGTCAACAATTTTGTTCAAAGTTCGTTATTCGGCGAATGCGTAATGTACCCAGATTGAGTTTAATAATTTCGTGGGTGTAGAGTTTCCGCGCAACTGTTGCGGCAAATAATGTCGCACGGCCAGGGCGCAGTCAATCCTTAAGGACTTCCGAAAACATTGATTTGGTTAAAACAAATTACATAAATATCCGAGACTTTCAATACGAAGAAGGGCAGCCTAACTGGGACTTCCAAGTGTGATTATTCATGAAACTTAAAAAAGAATCTAAAGTTTGATTCTTAAATAATTCAAATTGTTTGAGATTTTAAAGAAACGATGTAAAACGATGCTGAAGTGCTTTAGCACTTTAAATTCCATTTTTTGGAGCAACGAGGCTCATTTTTACTAAAAAGGCCATGTCAGTAAGCAAGACTGCCACTACTGGTCTGCAACTCTTGATATAAACATCAAAAAGTTTTGCAGTGCTCCAGAGTAACTATTTGGTATGCCTTAACCACGCATGAGTTAATTTGACCATTGTTTTTTCGAAAACTTTTAGAGACCAGTTGACGAATGTCAACGCTGGAATTTATCGACGCATGATAATGGAACTCTCTTTGCCAAAACTACGATCTCATTCATCGTACTTCTTCCAAACGTGGATGGAGCGTCTGCATACACAGCCAGAGCTTCGAAGAATTTGCTTCGGAAAAAATTTTCTCTAAAAATCGCTTTAAGGAAATCGCATGGCCACCGAGGTTGCTCGATCTATCTCCCAAGGATTTTTTATGGGGCTACCTTAGGGAACGAGTGTATAATGACAATCCTAAATCTCTTATGACCTTAAAGAAATATATGCGTCAAGAAATCTGCTAAACTAAACAAAGTTTACTGCAGCGCGTGACATAGAACACAAGGCTCTGTTTTGAACCATGTGTTCAACTCGACAGAAGACATGTTGATGACATACACTTTAAATAATTAAACACGCATTTACATTCTATCAGTTCAAAGCTCTTAATAAATTTTAGTGTAAATTACTACGTTTTTTTATAAGTTTGAAAATAGAAATCTTCCACCAGACACCCTGTACTTGGTTTCTAAAGAAAATTATCGAATTATCTAGTGATTAATTATTTGTATTTGCTTGTATTATTTCAACTTTAGTCAAATGAAATTTGAATTATATTTCTCTTTTCGTTCAAAAAATGAATGTTTCTTTTTGGGGCCCAAAATTTTGAAAAAGCGCTAAACACTGGCTCCATTTTTTTTTAGCCAAATTCTATGGTTTTTAAATTCTGAGATATAAACATTCCAATATTTCTAGATTTTGCTTATTTTAACCCCTTCCGGGCTTAACTTTGAACTAATCCCGCGTAAGTGGATCTAAACGTCTTGAGACGTCTGAACAGGTGTGGGCTGTAGGTTGATGAGTAAGTCTGTTAATCAGTCACCAACGCTATTCCCTTATATCGATATACAAAGGAGATTGTCCTTATTATTGCGGGCAAGTCTTTACCAAAATTTTTCGTTTTAATTCAAGTTAAAGTGTTCATATCCAGATTTTAGTTAAACATATTTAGTTTTTGTCATGTTTCTATTAAATTTATTCAAAAGCCTGATAAGTGTTAACCAAATTTTTTCTTGGAAATTTATTAATCTGTAAATAGCAAATAATCAAAATCCACATTTAAATTACAATAAACTAAACCTTGTATTTTTGACTTGTTCTAAATTAAAATTTTTTGGTAAATCCTAGACTTTTTTTTAAACCTTTCAATAATATATGCATAAGTTTTAAATTGTTTAACAAAAGGAAATCTTGTTTAAATTCCCAATTATCGTAAGGTCATAGATACAAACATTTGATCCAAATAAATAATACTAAAATGATGTATCAAAAATTATGCCATTTAACAAAGTTGCTGAGTCTTAAAGCTAAGAATACAATTTATGTGCAAAAAGCAATAATTTGGTCAAACTATTTTGAACAAAAACATTTAATGTGGGTCAAACCCTCACTTTAATCATAATAAAAACAACAATTTATGTTTGAACTTAATACAAAAACTAGAAACTAAAAAAAAAGTTCAACATCCATTTCCTCTATATATGTCATAAATTTATATTTGTGAAAGAATGAAACAAACTGGCAAAAAAAAAACACAAAGAATGATTTAAAGTGTTAATTCTTGAATTGCAAAAACCCCAAAATAAACTTCCTTTTAGTTTTTGGGTATTTTTTTCATTATTTTTATATATTTTTTTTTTTGAATACAATACATTGTCTAACTTTGCATTGTTTAGCAATTTTTTTTTTCAACAACAACAAGAATTTATAACTTAACTGAAAAATGTCTATTCCATGGCATCTCTACGAACTATCTTTCTAGCTGTGAATTTGTTATTTTTGCAAGTTTTTTTTAACATGAATCTTTATTTACATGTATAGTGTCATAAAAAATTCACAAATAAGCCATCAGTGGCATTTTGCTGTCAAAAAGAGTTCAGAAAGGAACTGAAGCATATAGAACACAAACAATACAAAGGATGGGAAAAAAGTTAAAAAAAACACCACAAAGTTTGGAAAATTTTAAAATGGGAAATGCAAATCCTGTAAGCTATAACACAAACACAAGCAAAACACAATTGTTTACGTAAGTACATATGAATGGATATGCTTTCATGTTCATACCCAGCTAACAAAAGTTAGACTAACAATATCTGTATCAGACAAGTCTGACAAAAGTCTAATTTGATTCGTAAGAATATCTTGTGGATTTCTGTTTGAAATGTCTTAGATTTTTGACGTTTGAATTTTTACAAATACGGCTATGAGCTCTTTACTCCCATTAGTTTTGTTTTTCTTTAGGTTTGTGTCTTCGCTATAAAATCGATAAGGATTATTTCTCATTGCATACAAAATAGATAATAGCACTTACAAACAAAGTGCTGCGATATTGCAGGTGGTATCGCAATAGGATAAAAAGTTGTAGAAATAAATATCGCTTTAGCAATTATATTTTGAGTAAAGTTTGAACATCTTTAAATAAAAAAAATTTAATACAAATTTTTGATTTTTATTTTGGCTTAAGTTAATTATATAATTTCTTTTTATTAGAAGAAATTACTATTTTTCCGTTAATGTTGAAAGAAACGTTTATTTGAAAAAAGCAGGCTTTTCTACCGCTACTAGCCGAGTAGAATGCGTATGCGAAGGCAGATACGCAATTTTATCACCAGTACTCTTTGAACGGTAGTAGTGTCTTTTTGATTGTAAACATCACCTATTTAACTTACATGTTACATAGAAAGGGAAACCGTATGACTGTTTTAATAATATTAATAATAATTTCTTTTTATTTGGCTTTAGGCTCCCTTACGGGGAAGTGGGCTGGTCTAAGATTATTGGCATAAATGGCTCCTTAGGGTAGGGACTGGCATTAGTTCTTTATATAAAGAGAACCTGTCACTTTTACGTTGCGCTGTCATTGGAGGGGGCAATTGGTTCAAAACTTACACCTCAGAACGGGTTACAGGCCAAACCTTTATAAGCAAGTTTTGCATTAATTGTCTAAGATCCTGTTCAATCCACTTTATTTGTATTTACGCGCGTGTGTGTGTGTGTATATAAGCAGATGTATGTTTATGTGTAGGGACAAGTATTTCTATTTTCCCCTTACCTCTTTAACACCTTTTAACCAGTTCCTTCCTGTGTGCCCTTTTATCCGATCGCGACCAATAACTTTTGTCCAATTTATGTTTTGTACCTGTAACAGGGCGAGTACGCCGACCAATTGGCACCCATTTCCCGCAGGGTCGTTATTAAAAGAAGGGAAATTCTAGTAATTACGATATTAGACGAGTGTAAGATATAGAAAAGTTTAAATAAATGAAAATAAAATATATTGCAAATCTTTGGCTTAATGTAAAAAAATGAATGAAAATATCGAATCTTTAATCAAATAACAGGAGTGACGCAAAAAAAAGAGAAAAGGAAGAAAAAATTTTTTAAATAATTTATATATTTTTTCACAATTTTTACTACTTGTCGCAGATTTACTTTAGTTTTTTTATAAATTAATTTATATTTGAATTTTTTTATTTCCTTTAATTTTGTGAAAAGTTAAATAAAAATAGGAAAACTTGATAAAAAAATGGGTGTGGATAAAGGCAGAAGTTTTGGGTTTTCGTAAATAGCCAGCAACAAATAGTTTGGTTGGGATTTTCTGCCATAACATATACGAAAGTGAAAAGGGATAAAATATTTTTGGTCTTTTTCTAGCAGTCGAATGGTTGAGTTTTAATTTAAATCAAAATGGCATGTCTGCAACGGCAATACGAAGGGCCTTTGAAATTTTGAGAAGCGCATAGAAGGCAGAATTTATTCAGTTTATTTCAGTTATACTTATATTTTTGTTTTAACTGTGTTTTTCAAGAAAAATAATTATTTCTTGGTTGGTTGTTCGTCTATTGAAAGTAATAACTCCTTATATATTATAATATAGGTTTTTATATAAAAAAAAGAATCAAGTTCACTAGTCAAGATTAAATGAATTATTTTTTTCCATTTGTTTCAATTTCTTAAATTTTTTTAAGTTTTGCTTTTGATCCTTTTTCAATTGTTAGTATTTCTAAATAGTTTATTTTTATTTTTAGATAAGTCGGCTAAAAAATTCCAACGATATGCTTGTCAGATTGCGTGTCAACCACTTCATATATTCTTCTGCTAAAAATATTAGATTTATCCAATGTTTCTATTAGATTTCTTACAAATTTCGGTAAATTTTGCTTGCAGGGTATATGTTAAAATATACAGACACACACATACATATTTAAAAAATATGCATAAGCATCATACCAAGCAAATGTAAAAAATTATCAACAAAAACTAAATTTGGCTACTTGTAAATATTCATACACATTGTTCATATTTTTGTTAACTTTTTGTGTAAATCTTTCTTCTTTGTAGTCGTCAATAGAAATTTGCTTAGAGTTGCATCTGAAGGGCACTTTAAAAGTAATTCTTATTAAAACAATTTTTTTTTCTAAAACTATCAATCTTTTGACACTTTGAATACAACATTAGTAAAAAAAATATTTTCAGTTCACAAATAAAATAACGAGACCTTTTGAGTTCAGCAATAGTTCTTAAACCAAAAGTCCTAAAGTCTAAAATATTTTGTTTTTTTTCATTGCATTTTATCCTTTAAAACGGTCTCAAAGGGGCGATAGAAGGTGTATTTAGAACTAAGTATTTAATTGTAAAATATTCCAAATAAGTGTCGTTAGGTAGAACAACCATTTGCGAAAAAAAAATATTGCGGGGCTATCCAACATGGGTCCGCAATCTTGATCCATATGCAACTGTGGAATTGACTGAAAGAAAATTAATAACCGGTTGACAATTTAATTTGTTCTTAACAAAAAATGTAGTGGTCGAGGGCCCAATTTTGTACTTTCTTTACACAGCAGACATGATAACAGTCTTACATACACGTTGAGCTTTTCTGCTGATAACGCTTTTCTTAGTACTAATGACGGGCAAAGTTATAGGGTATCGCGCAAAGAAACGTGCACCCCATTCCCTATCAACAAACAAATGCTGCATCAACAATTTGAGACAAAATAGCATGGTTTTCCCTTAGATTGTCGCCTTACATGAAAGTTACATACAAAAGCAAAACTAACGCAAACGAAACACATAACTGAACAAATTTATTGGAAAGCGTGTGAAAACTCTGAGCTTCGTCTTGATTGTAAACTTTTGCTACGGGATGCAATTATAGAGCACTGCAGCCACCTGCTCCCAAAAAAGAGACAACTGATTCTTTTTGGTATATTAAAAACAGTAACATACACAGGGATCTACCAGTTCCACTATGTGGGTAAGTGTCGCCCTCAGATGAAACCATCTAAATTAATGTACAATTTAATTTAAGAACATAAATTTGAGTCTGGCACCGGCTCGACTAATATAATTTAATTAAGTTTTAAAATTTAAATACTTGCTGTTAGCTCACATAAGCGAAGATTTAATAACGAAAAAAAAGGATTAAAATTCGTATACCTGAAAGGCTGCAAAATATGGAATATGGCAACCTGCGATATCCCCTAGAAGTGTTTGCCAACAAGGCCCTTCACAATGGCATGCAAGCCTTAATTACAAATAACATCCAGATATAAATAAGCAACTAATTACGAGGGGACTATTTGGACGCCACTAATCAATAAAGCCAAATGCAGCTTATGCTGGGAGTACCCCGCATCAATCCATTAAGGAGACATTAGTTGAATTAAATTGTAATTTTTAATTTCCATTTTCAGTGAAACACACCAAACGTCGCGCTAAGGGTTTACTTTGTGGTCATATGCTCACAGAGGAAAATAATAATAAAATTTGGCATAAAAAGAATATATGGCCCACAATAGTCCCTTCGAGTAGATAGTTCCGATAGAAGTTTTAGGTTTATTATTTTAAGAAGAAAAATGCCCTTTAGATCTGCTAGACATTTTTTAGACTCATGCTACCTTAAGCTTCCTCTCAAATAATATATATTAACTCAAAGAAGTTGTAAAAAATTACCTTTCTTTAGATGCTTCCTACACTTTTATCCCCACAACCAACCATCACTGTTACAATATAAAAAAGGAAGTTCCCAAGTGAGTTATTTTCATATTTTTCTACTTTGCTAGTATGCATCCTTGTTTGTAAAGAGGCAACGTTGTTTGTTTAACAAAATTAACAGATTCACACACAGAACTTAACTACTATGATGAAGAGGAAAAAAAGTAAAGAAAAATACAATAACAAAAATAACAAGAATACAACATTAGAAATATAATACAAAGGCTGACCATTTGTTAAAATATTAGAAAAAAAGGAAAAATTGTTATAGGTCATGCGAAACAATCTTTAAAAGGATTCAGGTTAAAGCAAAGACAATCTTCATTTGTAAAGGTTGAGTTAAACAAGTTGAAGTCAATTTAATATCTATCACTTACATCTCTATTGGGTGAATTCAATACTTTATCTTAAAAATTCAAAAAAGTTTATGACATGGGAAAAAAAAGGAATCATACCTGGTGTAAAGGCTTAACATGATAAAATATTTTAAATTATTTGGATTTTTCTATCACTTTAGCCTTTAAACTAATGATACTGGTCACTCTATAGTTACATGAATGAAACTTTTGCTTCTTGCTCCAGCTGGTGTTTCTGGGCAAAACACACACTAACACACACACCCACACACACACACAGTACCGGTAGTTCGTTATTGCACAAAATTATAAAGAAATTATTTTTTATATAAAACAGCAGCAGCATCAACATTTTTCCAACATTAACGGATGTACAACAGTTTTTGAAATAAATAAATATTTATTTAGTTTTGTTATTGTAGGCAAAGAAACAACAAAAAAAAAAACAAAGGCAGCAACTATAACGAAATTAAAATGAGTTTTTTGTTCATCTCCATAGGATGAATGTGTGTAAATGCACAGCAAACATTAACATACAGACTCAAACTGTTAAGCAAATCATACCCGTCACATTTTCTAAATCGCTTTTTTTCTAAAAAGAAATAATTTTGTGATAAATTAAGTGTTAAATATTAACAGCTCTTTAAATTTTTTAATAAACTAAAAAGTTATCAACAGTTTTTGGAATATTTCACAAAATACGATTTTAAAGTCAAAATTCTCTTAATTTAAAATTTGTAAGGATAAATTATTTTCTTTCAGTTTCTGCCTTTGGCTAACTTACAATAATTATTTAAATCTTAAAGCTAAATAATTAAAATTTGTCCAGCTAGTGCCAGACTAGAGTTTAAGTTTTCAGATTAATTATAAAACATTTCTAAAGGGTTCATCTATGTAAGTATTACAGTATCCTTCCTCTTGAAACGACTGTTAGATGTATCGGGCAAGCATGTATGGGCGTGTTTCCACCTTTATACTTGTTCCAAAGTTAAGGATTTTACATTTGACTAGTAGAACTTGTAAATCCCTGTGGATGTTGCTGTTTTAAACATACCAAGGAGGATCAGTGTCCGCCGACAAGGTTTACTGCTTTGTTTGCATTTAACTTTGGATTAAATGAAAGATAATGAGTGTTATATTAATAACTGTTTAATTAAAATTCGGCCATTTTTTATGAAATGCAATATCAGATAAATGTTCGCCCATGATAGTCTAACAAATGCGAGCCCTTTTTATCACATTTTTCATTTCACTCTCAGACTTTTCAAGCGGCATTTCATTGATTTTATCACAAATATTTTGTTAAAATTGCTCCATAGTTTTTAGTTTGTTTGCCTTGCTTTTCAAATATCCCCACAAAAAGAAGCCCGGAGCAGTCAAATCAGGCGACTGTGGAGGCCAATTAACATTACCATTTCTTGAAATAACTTGTTGTTAAAAGAAGTCTCGCAGTAATTCCATTATAATCCTGGCTGTATGCGATGTGGCACCGTCTTGTTGATACCTTATGTTAACCAAGCCCAAAGCAGGCAGTTGTTTCATTAAAAATTGTTCAATCGTATTACGATATAGCTCCCCATTGACAGTTACCGTTCCGCCGTTTTAGTTTCAAAAAAGTAAGTTCCAATAATTCCTCCTGACCGAATTGCGCTCCAGGCTGTCACTTTTAATGGATGCAAAACTAACTGATGAATACTTTGAGGGGTATAGGAGTTGAGAACTTTATTTACGTATCCATTCAAATGAAAATGTACCCCGTCACTTATTATGATTTTTTCGTAAAAATCGAGGTTGCCATTGGTGAGCTGTAACATAACGCTAAAACACGTTGGCTTGCCGAATATTTTTCCATAATAAACCTTTTTTTGGTCACAAATCTGAAATGCTTGAGTTATGCTGGGTACGCACAAGGTATTTCTTGTGTCGCTCTTTTGTGTTGTCATAATTCTAAACTCCGGGACAAAATGACCACAAGCTGCCATTTCTTTGCTGCAGCTGTGGATAACGTGGCCATAGCTGCCAAAATTAAACTACCCAGTAGTTGACCCTGTAATAACGGGTTTAATAAAAAATAGTTAAAAAACTTTTATTTGACTTCAGCTGAAAATATTTTTTAACACATTAATTTGCCACATTTTCTTAAACAGGAAAAGCTTAAAAATGGTTTAATTATCAAAATGATAACTATTACCAAAATATTTATATCAATTACCTAGATTTTGTTTTAATAAATAAGCTACCTTATCTTAAATTTAACCTAAGTTTTAAAAACTGAAAAATAGCAAATTTTTATCCAATCAAATATTTTTAATATTTTAGTTATTAAAATTATCAAAATTTAAACTTGCTTCAAACGCTTCAATTGCTCGAAGGACTTAGCAAGTTCAAAGAAAATATAATAAAAATAAAATTAAAAATTGTTTGAAAAAGTAGGCTGAAAAAAAAATGTGGATAAAACCTAGCAAAAATTTTACTTACAAAATAAGTAGAAAAGTAAGTAAATTCATCATTAAGTACTACTTACAATTCGACTGTAAAAGGTACTTAATTTTGTTCGCTATGTCCCAAAACGAATTCTATTATTATTTTGGTAGTCATACCCCAAAAGATAAGTACTTTTATTTTAAATTTTATATAAAAAATAAGTAGTCGCGAATAGTTTTGAAATATGAAGAAGACTTTTTTTAATTTTATTTTTATTTTTTATACTTAATATTTTTAATTTAAAAATTTCATTTTTTGTACTTAGCGTAGTTGAGATTCGAACCAGGGACTTTCCGCACTCAAGCACCAGCGCAATACCTCTAGGCCACTGAGACTCATTGCTTTTAAATGTAAAATAATATATTTAAATAACAAGTTTTGTTCTGCTTTATTTGTTGAAGTAATCCGAATATACTTGATTTATATTAATAATTATCATGAGTTTAAATGATTTTTCAAATCATAGCGAGCTTTTAATAGGTCATTACAAATTAAATAACAAATAAAAAAAAGTGGTAATTAAGGCTACAAAATAATGAATTAAAGAAGTCATTACAAAAAAGTTTGAAAGTGAAGTTTTTGCTGGGAAGTTTAAAACTTATAAAATATCGCATTCTTAAATGAAACGAAATATTAATAAAAAAAACCAGAATTTAATTTATATTTTAAACACGCGCGGATTCAGATGGAGGTGTGGGGGAAACGAAATTTCATAACCCAAAACGATTAAACCGTCTTATTTGATTTAATATACAAAAGTTTTGGTAGTCATGAAGTAAACGTCTCATATATATTTTATTTAGCATATGTCTTGCATATCCAAAGATACTCTTGCTTTTGGAAAAATACTTTTGAAGACACAAGAAAACTTTTGTTTTGAGGTGACAAATATCTGCATTTCAACTAGAAATTGAAAATCGATAACACTTGTTGTCTATTTCAAACACTATAATTTTCCCCGGCCGGCATTATTTACCTCTTACTCGTAGAATTTATATTCATTCGCTATCTTCTGAGAATACAAGTCTGGAAGGTATTTTTTTGTTGACTTCTGCGACTTCGTATAGATACTGGGGATAACATTTTAGGCAACCATTATCAAGTTTGCCCTTTAGATACCTCATATGCCGAAAACAATGAAAAATTAAATAAATAAAAGTTTCCAAAATCTTATTTTAGAAATTATACTAAAAAATATTTATGGAGCTAAAAATTATTTGATTAATTTTGGCGAAACTACTGATTAATCAGGGCAAAGTAAAATGTCTTTAGTAAAAGAAGAATTTTTCGGCTTGATCAACGTATCTGAAGAATCTTAGAGTGTAATTGGCGATGACATCTAAGTGTTAAGTAATCCGAACACACTATCATCAATAGTTTTGAAAAACGTTAGTCTTGATTTGGAAAATTGGAATTGAAACTAACGGCTGTCCTTTGATGTCGGCAGAAAAATGAGCAGTAAAAAAATAAAATAAACCACAAAAATGCAAAATAAACGACCTGCTATTCCCATTAACTCAACAGCAACAAGGTACCGATAATACAAAAATTTTAAAATTTCCAGTAAAAGAAAAGCACATAATAGAGGCATTGGAAAAGATATCTTGAGCACTTTTGAATTTATTTGCGGGTTACATATTCTAAATGATAAACTTACTGTCACACAGTTGCTTGTAATTTTACAAAAGCAGGATATAGATTAACAAAAAGATCATCTCTTGTAAAAACCCTGATTATGTGGTTTGAGACTAAAAGGAATGAACCCACACACAATTTACAACTATTTTAAAAGAGGAAAAAAATATTTGCGTTGGTGTCGGGAATTTTACATTAAAAGCCCAGATTTGAAAGAAAAAATTATTTTGTCAAAGTCAATGTCAAAGTATACTACCGCATCGAAGGCTACATACCCTTAATTGAATCTGCTTAACAGGACTTAAAGGCAAGTTTCTCACAGGTTGAATATCCCTCAACTTCTGCCTCAGAATATTATTTTATTTAATGATTTAGGAATTTTAATTTTACAACTTGCTTATGATATATTAAAATAAAAAAAGTTATAAAAACTGCTTATATCGAAGTTTAATGTTGAAACTTTTATTTGGAAACAAAAATGGAAAATTTGTAAAGAAAATATAATAGATGTTTAAGCAAGATGTGACCCAGATATTTATCCAAGTTTGCAAAAAATATTCATAATTTTTGTTTTAATGTCGGTCGGAAGCTTACGGTTGAAATGTCATTTTCCAGCCTTCGCCGTATTTAAACATGGCTGAGATCAACCCTGACAGAGGGCAGGCTTAGCAATGCTGCATATAAATAATAAACTTGAAATTGAGGCAGATATCGTTCTGAACAAATTTTTTTCTACAGGAAAACATAAATAATTAATTAAAAAAATATATATTTTTCCCCTTTTATGTAGTTTTAATTATTTCAAATGAATTAAATCTTTTTGTTGAGATTTTTTTATATATATATAGATCGTATACTTCATTTAAAATACTTAAAATATTTTCTTAAAGAAATATGACAGATAAATTAATATATTAAAATAATAACTTTAGTTGCTTTAAAGAATATCATATAACCTGAAGGTATATTGAATAAAACGTGTTTTAATCCAAATATTAAAATCTGTTTCCCTGTCTAAGGGGTTTGCGTATGTGTATTCTTCTATTAAGGCAAACAGTCCCGTTTTCAAACAAACAACTGGCATAATTTTGAAAACGAAAAAAAAAATATAAAACGCACAATGTTTGGCCTAAGGGCAGACAAATGTTGGTAACAAAAAAGAACAGACATAAGCACAACATGAAACAAAAAGAAGAAAGAAAATTTTATACCCACAAGCATCAAAGCCAGTAAATAACACCATCTCTGGGGGAAACTAAAATATTATTTACGTCTGTGTTGGTTGAAAGCAAAAGGAAATTCTTGCTGTGTTGTGAAAAATTTCCCATTAAACCAAAGTCATGCATTTCCGACTACTGTAAAGTTTTATACTTTAAGAACCAAAAATGTGTAGATGATTATTGCACTGTTATCTATAAAACATCCCTTTTCTTTTCTACTCCCTCAACTATTATGAGAAATTACCTTTTTTTCTTACCCCCTAGCATTTAAATTATGTGTTTTCCCCTTTTTTTTCAAGCACGATTAAGTACATACGATATGTTAAAAGGACTATCACAGATTTTTATAATAATCATAATCAAACAAGAAAACCATCACTCCTTCCAACCGCATTCATAACAAAATACATGCAAACACGCTCCATTACATTTAATGTTATTATGACTTGATGTGGAGTTAGTAAATATTATTTTTTTTTTGTTAGAGATAATCCTATTTGTAGAATTACTAAGAGTTGTGTTGGTATGTGTCTCAAGGGGTTTTGGCTTACATTTATAGTTGTTTGTCTACCATCTATTTTTTAAGGTTTTTAATGATTTACACTAGTTTGAATGAAAAATCGTTTAATTTGGCAATGATTTATGAAGAAAATTTTAATGGTTAAATTTTTTTTTTAAACTATTTTAAATAACACTTTTAAACACAATATTATTTTTCTAGAGTTTACAGAAAACCCTTTTTTAATCTCAAAGTTTATGTATGACGGATTTTTATAGAAAATATGATAACTAATTTTTTTGTGGGAAATTTAAACAAACGATACATTTTTTAACTTTCAAGGCTCAAATTTTGAGAAAATTAAATTTAAGAAATAGAATCAAAAAATCGTTATTTGATTTTTGTATATTTTTTTTAAAGTTCATAATTACATCGGATGGTAAATTTTTAGAGCTGATGTTGGTTTTTCAAAAAAAAACACAAATTATTTAGGAAATTATTTCCATATCCTTTTCATTATGATAATATTGGCATGGTTCAATTATTTATGGAATAAAATATCAGCCAAATGGTCGCCGCGACCTTGATTGCACATCTCCATCCGATGGTCAAAATTTTCGATGACGCTAACGCTTAATTACGGTTCTATGCCGCTAATGCGCCGAATAATCTCATCCATTACGTCTTGAATTGTTGCTTGGTTTTAAATTTTCACCCTTTCTTTCAAATAACCCCAAAGAAAAAAGCCCAACGGTGTCAAATCGCTTAATCTTGGCGGCCACCACGTGAGATAACACGGTCATTAAGTTTGCTGCGCAAAAGAATCACTGTTTCGTGGCAAACGGCACCATCCAGTTAAGACCATATATTGTCTTCATCCATATCTTACAATTTGGGCAACAAAAAGTTCGTTATCATTATGATAGCGTATTATTCACAGTAACTGCCTGACTGGCCTCATGATGCCGCCAGACCATTAACCGCACCAAAAAGTCACTCTTTGTGGTTGTATTGGTTTTTCGACAATCACTCTTGGATTATCATTCACCCAAATGCGGCAATTCTGCTTATTGACCAATCCACTGAGGTGAAAATGTGCCTCATCACTGTAGATGATTTTCTTCGAAAATCTATCATCTATCTATCTTGCCACCATTCTGACTATTGACGACGTTTGAAATATTCAAGATGCTTTAGTTTTTGAGTCTGTTGCACCTTGTGAGCGTGTGCGTGTAAATGCAAGTCTTTATGCACAATGTTTATCAACAACGAGCGAGAAAGGTGCAACTGTTGAGCACCATGGCAAGTTAAGGTGGACGGCTCCTCAGCCACACTATCGCAAACAGAAGCAATATTTTTTGCAGCACGAGCTGAACGAGCATACACTGGAGTTTTCACATCCCTTACCCCCCCGGTTTGCTCAAATTTTGTACCATTTTTTCGATTGTACGAACAGTTGGACGACTAAATTAACCGAAAAAATCACAAAGTGCGCAATATGCATTTTGACTTGAACCTGAATAACTTTAACGCCTATATCTTTATTAACTTTATACTTCTATACTTATTGTTTCAAAATATGGAAAAAATTTCAAAGATGTGAAAAATCGTTTTTTGTCCACTTAGTTGAGTTTTGACCTTGATATGTACAAATTACCCTTAATTTTTTATTTATAGACCCAAACCCCAAAATTAAAATGGCAAATATGACAAAAACTAAACACATATTTGATTTTTGCCCCTTTATCTGGGTAAATAGACTTTAAATTTGTATTTTTAGGCTCCTTATCTTGCAAATAAAGAAAAATGAAAAAAAGTCTAATTAGTTACCTTTCGATCTTCAAATGAGTCAATAAATATTATTTTTCTTAGCTCATAGTTCAAAAAGTGTTAAAAAGTACCAAAAAACGGCAAAAGTAATTTTGAACTCAATCTGGCAAAGTAATACAGAAAGTCTTAAAAACCCTTATTAAACTCAAAAAAAACCAAAAACCTTAGAAAAAAGTTTTTTGTTTTACCATTTAAAAATTCATTTCAGCTTAAGAGCTGTTAAACGCAATTCGGATGAGGTTTCTATTTTTAGTGCTTAAAAATGACAAAAAGTACTTAGAGAGTAACAATGAACTATTTTTCCTCTTTTTCTGCTTTCAGGACCCAACATTTTAAAAGTGCCACAAGCATATTCATATATTTTCAAGACGTCTATCAAACAAAATTTAAGTTGCGTTTGTATTGTTAGTGGTTTAGAAAACGGCATGAAAATTATGTAAATAATATAATTTCTCTGCCCTTTAGGTTCAAAAATTTCAAAAAAGTACCACAAATTTTTTCCTGTTTTTTGAGGATTTTCGAACGTAGTTTGAGTTTTTTTGCAATGTTATTGGCTCAGAAATTTCAAAAGGTACGTCTAAAGCACCAAAATAGAAGTTGCATCTTAGTTTGTCTCCTAGACTCCACAGTTTTGAAATAATGTCAGACTCTTCAGTTTTTGTTTTAAGTAAAATATGATAGTTTTTAAATTTTGTTTTAATCATATATATTTAAAGAGATAGAAACTGAACAGTTGCCTTATTTGGTTTTAAAATTAATGAAACCCCAAATTTCAAGCTGTTAGCTTTACGTGTTTGAGATGTATGTATATAGTTAAACCTTTTAAATGATAGAGTTTAAAATATCAGTTTTAGAGGAATAAAAACCATGGTTTGTCTTCGAAAACTTTTTTAAAAATATTTTAAAGCCTTACGCTTACAGTACACTATTTAAACTTTCTTCTTTTTCATATCAACTGTCCCACCCTAATATAATTATATATGATTTTCTTTCTGTGCTTCTTATATCTGCATGTTCATTAATCTTGCGCTATTGCGTGTATGTGTTGGAGGCAATAAATAGATGTAACAACAGTAACAACGACAGCAGCAATAATAATAGTGTCGTTAGTAATCTTGCATGTGTCACAAAACGGAATTTTTATCATGCTTGTTAGTGGATTGATATGCATAGATACACTATACATGCTTATATAAGCAGACATACTTAACCATATACATATATACATACAAACATATATGCATACAAATATACATACGTGCTAACATATGAAGGATAAATATTGTTGCCATAACGTGACAATAATATGACAAACCCTTCCAAAGAAAAAATTATTTTTATACCCTTCACATAAGTGTTAGGGGTATATCTTAGTTTGTCATTCCGTTTGTAATTTCTTTAATATACATTTGCGACCCCACAACGTACATATTTTCTTGATCCTTATAGATAGGGAAGTCGTTTTAGCGGAATCTGTCTGTCTGTCTGTTCGTCTGTCTGCCTGTCCGTATTATCAGTAAAATCAACTCTTTGAAGACCTCCTATGTTGCACAAAACTATCAGAAATAACTTGGAGTAAATCGCTTTTGAAATCCAGAAAACCCGCCCTAAAACTGACCGAGACATAAGCCAAAAACCAGGATAACCTCAGTTTGTTTCTATAAAATTTGTACATAAAAACCTCTTTATTTGCCCGGATTTGCCCTTACATGTGTGCATTATAAAACTAACTCCTATTAATTTTTCCTCACAAACGTTTTTCTGGAACATACTTACACTCTGTTTTCGCCCTAACAGGGTGACCATGCAAAGTTTAATTTTTACAAATTTTTTAAAGCGCTTTTAAACCTTCCAGGGTGCTCCTACAAACGTTAAATATAAGAGAGATACCAATTAGTTTGCCTTCTCAAATATTTTTTTGGAACACACTTACCCTCTATCTCCAGGCTCTAACAGGGTTGCTATACAAAATTTGAAAAAAATAGGGAATAAACCGCTACAACTTTCCCGAAGTCACCCTTAGACAAATAAAATGTACCACCATTAGTTTTTTCTCCCGCACATATACCTAGAACATACTTACCACTTTATCTCCATCCCCTTACAGGGTTGCCATACAAAATTTAAAAAAATGATACTAAAGCGGCAATAACTTCCCCAAAATAGGCCTTATAGAAGTAAAGTGTACGACCGACCTCCTTTAGTTTTCATTTCAAATCATATTCCTAGAATATAGTAACACCTTACCTTCATCGCCTAAGGAGGGCTACCATATAAAGTTTGGGAAATTGTTATAAGTCCCCTCTACATCTTCCAGGGTGTCCGCGGATAGGTCAAATGTAGCACTAACCTCAACTCATTTTTCTTTGCAAACAGTTTCCAAGAACATACTTACCCGCTACCTCCAGCCTCTAACAGGGTTGTCATACCAAATTTCAAAAAAATTAGTGTAGAAATCCCTACATCTGCCCCAGAATTACTTTTAGAGGAATAAAATTTATCCCAGCCTCCAAACCTTAGGGGGTTGTCCAACAAAATTTACAAAAATGATGTTAAAACGCCAAAACTTCGCTAGAGTACGCCTCTGAGAAATAGAGTATACGACCGACCCCCATAAGTTTCCTTTCCATAACATATTTCTAGAACATACATCGCCTATAGGGGCTCCCATACATAGCTTGTGAAATTTTAATAAGTCCTCCTCCATCTTCCAGGGTGTCCGTGAAAAGTTCAAATGTAGCACTGACCTCAACTCATTTTTCTTTGCTAAAAATTTTCTAAAACATACTTACCTTCCACCACCTTAAGGTGTTGCCATTCTAAATTAAAAATAATCAGTAAAAATCCTCACACGCTTCAAAGGTATTTCGGTTTAACCGAATAAAGCACTTTACTTATTTTTTTTTAGTTTTTTATAATAAATGTTTCAAACATGTTTCATTTTTATGTTAATAAATGCTGGAAGTTAATTTTTTTTTTTATTTTCGCCTTTGCATAGCGACATCTCTAAAAATGTTAATAAAAAAAATTTAATTTCAGATAAGGCTAATAATAACAGAAGAAACGACGTTGTGCTCAGATTTTATTAAAGACGTATTTGCAAGGAAAATTATAATGACTTTTTCGTGTTCAGTTCGTTTTATTTTTTTCCTTTTCAAGAACTTAATAAGAAAGAAGGTGAGTTATAATCAACTGTGAGTTGAATTGTTTACAAACAGCCTTGTAGACTTAGAAATCATAGATCTTGTGATTAACTGAGTTTAATTTAAAATAACTATATGATAACAACAATTATAAAAAGTTGATTCTAGGAAAAGGTTTAAAAAAATTTTTATTTCTTTAAAAGAAAAGGTAATCTTCTCTGAAAAATTAGATGGTTGGATAACAGTAGAACTTGTTCTTACAAACACAAGCAAGGACTTAAATTTTGTCTAACAGACAAATAATTTGATAAAAGTTTATTTCCTTTTGTTTTATGGTAGTGCTCATGACTAAATGAAACTTTGCCTCCATGAAGTAAGGGCAAATGGAAACACGAACTAATTGGTTAATTTTATGAAAATTTTAAAGCAACGAAATCATTTGTTTTCTTGTTTTTAAGGACAAATTAAACTAAAAAGCTTTAAAATATCTGTTATTTTCCCTTTGTTCTCTTATATCAGGCTACAAAATTTTTTAGTAAATTGACATGTTCTGTCTAACTTGCAAATTTAAGAGGAAAACTGTAGAACAATTAAAATTTTTAAAAATATTGAAGACTGCAGTTATGTCAATTATGACCATTTTATTTTTGAAAATTAATAGGTCACATCTTGGACAAATTTCTTTGGTCTGCTGAAGATTTGTAATTATTATAAAGAAAGAATTCAGAGTTGTCAGAAGGAAATCAACCGCTGCCCAATCTGGAAAAGTATCTGGGAATGGTATACCAGCTAATAGGCAGAGTATGAAAGAAACATTTTACCATGATTTAAAGCTAATTTACAATTGGGGCTATACAAATGGGGTAAATTTTTAATGCTCGTAAAACCCAATGTTGTCTTTCGACACATAAATGCACACTGGAGCATGCTGCACTACTTTAATTAATGGATCGCTTTAATGTTGGGGAGACAGAGTCTCTTGATGTTCTGTGCATGAAAATTCAGTGCGATGTCCGTCAGAGGGAACACGTTTTTCTTGTGTCAAAGAGTCATCCACGTGTTTTAAGTTTTTGAAACGAAGTAGGAGTTATTTTACGATACCTGATCTTCTCACCACTTATACCACCTATATCCCAACGAAAATGTAATGTAACTCGCACCTGTAGGCTGAAGATCTGAAGTCTATTTTGGAGCTATTTAAATTAGAGAAGGATAGAGGATCGAGTTTTGCGATACCCTTGTGGTTGACTGGCCACAGAAAAAATTTGTTCTTAAGTTGCACAAATCGCATGTAAAAAACTTTCCTAGAGATGTATTTCTTGTCAGCGTAAATAACAAGAAATTTTAATCAAATGCCCACAAGCACTACCTTTACTATCCTCTTTCCTACTTGTTCCATCATTCAGTGGAGTTTTCTACCAAAGCACAAAAATAAATTTGTGTTAAAAGGGTTTTGATAAAATTATCAAAGTATTTCCTAAAATTGTTTGATATCAGGTTGGTTTTACTAGGGCTTTGGGTACTTAAGAACTTTTGTGCATTTCGAAATTTTAACCAAAGTTCTTTTAAAATCTAATAAATTTTTCAAATTGCATGGCATAATAAACCATATATTCTGAAGACTTATTGTCCGATGATTTTGACTTATTCAATGTAATGAACTCGTATCGTCTTAAGAGAGATGAGAGATTAAATAATTTTCCTGGAGAGCACGATCACTAAATGATAATACAGGGTTGAGATAAAGTCTCTTAATTCAGCGCTTCACGACATTTGGCTTTCAATCTTATATGTAACTTAGACCCTAAACGAAACGGTAATCATCGCGTCGGGAATATAACAACTTAAATAGCTCTAGAAAGCTTGAGCCTAAAATTCTCTGTCTTGCTTTGTCATCCTTTTTCCCATTTCTTATCGACATTAAAAAACTCAAAACGTTTTTTAAAAACAAGGACCATAATGCAAAACAGACTAACAAGTGGGTCCAAAAACCTCTAGTGTCCCATTACACCTCATACAATTTTCTTTTCTAAAATAAATGTTAATTGAGGGTATTAAAGCATAGCACCCAGAACCTTTGTGAGACCTTTCTGTACCCGTTACATAGGGTGACTGGTGGCAAATTTATGTTTATAAATACGATTATTTTAAAAAGATATAAACGGTACGGAAGGAGACTGACGAAGTTGGCATTATCGATTGTGTATAAAGTTTCCGCGCAACAGCTTCAGCAATAAATGTCCAACGGCCAGGGCCCAATGAAAGTAATGTGAAAATCTATGACTTTCAATACCGAAAATAGCAGCTTCACTGGGATTTCCAAGATTTATTTTTCATAAAATTTTAAAAAAGAATCTGAAAGTTTATCCTTTTTTAATCCAAATATCTTAAGAACTGAAAGAAAATCTCTTTGATTTAGGCAAAACTTTTTGTGAAACGATGATATAGCGTTTTCGCACTATAATTCCCATTTTTTAGAGCGACGGGACTCATTTTTACCTGAACGGCCTCGTCCAAAAAAAAAAAAAAATTACCGTTTTTGGTCTCCCAAAGATTGCTGCCCTCGAATAAAGCATCAAAAAATATTGCATTGCGCAGGGTAAGAGTTCGGTGTGCCATGAGATAATTGGACCATTTTTATTCGAAAATTCTGGGGACCAAGTTACAAATTTCAACGTAAATATTATCGACATATGATAACGGATATTTTTTTCCATCGTATTCATCGTAAAATGTGCGGCTTCAATAGGATGGGGCGATTGCACACACAGCCAGAGCTTAGATGAATTTTATTCAAGAAAATTTTCCACAAAAACTGTCCAGTCGCTTTGGGTACATCCCTTGGCCATCGAGATTGCCCGATCTAACTCCCATGGATTTTTTATGGGGCCTCTTTAAAGAAAGGGTTCATTATGATAACCCCCAATCCCTTGTGGCTTTAAAGGAAAATATTCGTCGAGTATACAGCTCAGTTGAACCAAGTTTATTGTAACGTGTGGCGAAGAACTCAAGGCTCAAGTTTTAATAGTACGTTTAAGTCGTCGGAAGACATTTGGATGAAATAATTTTTAAAAATCAAAATTCGCATTTTCGTGCTATCGTCTAATGCGTTTAATAAAATGTTGTGTCTATTATTACGTTTTTTATTAAAGTTTGAAAACACAAATCACCCTGTAGCAATGCGGGCAGTGGTATGTTTTAATTTTACCACCTTTTACCCTTTCAAAGCTACAGTTTTTAAGTCTTTTCAAACAAGCTTTTATTAGACATGACATACCCTATTGGGCTAGTAAAATGTCATTGGCTGCCTGAGTCTAAGTTTTAAGTTTCGTAAAGGGTCACAGATTTGATTATCTTTATGGGTAAATTAATAGCCTTGAACACTTTGCTATTACAAAGCTAAATGAGGAACTTGCTAAGTTACCTTTAATATAGTGTTATCTCTCACCCGATCAAGCACGTGGAAACCTAGAATGCTTAACCGCTTCATAAGTTCATTGATGACCAAAATCCAAATAGAGACCAAATGACCGGGAGCTTCTAGTAGCCCTTATGTTCCTCGATATTCCACAAAGTTTTAGCTTCACCATCATGAAAGCTTACTTCTCCAGTATTAAATATTAAATTTTTTAACACGTAAATATCTGTCATAAAAATTTTTATTTCTCCAAAATATATGTACATGAATATGTACGTACAAATGTGCATACATATCTAAATACTTATGTAGTTATGTAATCATGTTTTTATCTGCATGTGTTTTTTTTAGCTGCATAAGCAGTTCAAGCACAAATCGTAAACCATAAAAATTTCAAAAAAAAAATTACACTTTAGTACACATTTATTAAATGCAGCAAAACATAAAAACAGCAAAAGTCTTTTCATTTTATAAAAATAAAAATCTAATAAATTTTACTGGTTATTGTTTTTTGTGTCTTTTGGATCAAACAAAAGGATTTTTATATAAAGAACACAAAAGTTATATTAAAAATAAGGGGTAGAATTTTATAAATTCTCTTGTAAATTATACAAAATTCACGCTGTCACAGTTAAGATGATATGTGTGAAGTTGTTCGAATATAGTGGAGGTGAACAAGTCTTATCGTTATGGGAGTTAAAGCATTTGTTTTAGGGAGTTTAGTCCCAAGGCGCGCGATCATCTGTTCTTAGTGGCAAACATATTTTAAATAAATAACACGGAGTCCGAATGGAACCAAAATTGTTTTATAATTTAAGATAAAATAATTATTATTTTAATTTTATTTTAAAATTTTTAGAGAACTTTTAGAGTTAAGGTTTTAATGCAAGGATTCTTGTACAAGAAAACATCGGAAATTCAAAAGAATTACGCCACCTTAATGTTATTAAACTGGTTTTTTATAAAGCAAGTTTTTTTTTTAATCTTTTTTTTAATTTTTGTAAAAAGAATTTATAATTTTTTAATTTTTTTTTAACAAAAAATAATAATTATTTTTTGATTTTAATTTTTTTGCAGGAATAATTGTTTAATAAAAAAATTAAAAAATAACGATTTTTCTTATTAAAATTAATTTATATATAAGTTTTAAAATAATTATTATTTCTGGCATAAAAATTAATAAAAAAAATTAATATTATTTTCTGACAAAAATTTAAATCAAAAATTTTATTTTATCATCAGTCCCTGTTATAAACTTCTTTGCCTAAAGTGAAATAAAGGCGTTTTCAAAACTAAGAAAGCAATTACAAACGACATTTTTTAAAAATTTACGGACAGCCTAAAAGTTAAAAGGTTTTTACAAAAAGACTGAATCTCGTTTTAAAAGAAAAACACTTAACCCTTAAGCCAATATTAAAAAAAGCTTTTTATTATGGTTTTTGGTTTATTTTGCTGAACGTGTGTTAATGTGTCAGTGTGCTTTGCTGTATTGTTTTGATTCAAATAATTTTCTTTTACTTTTTATTCATCTTTTCGTTTATTGTCAAAAAAAGTCAACTATAAAACACTTCCTTTTTTCAAAAGCGGAACATGTAGATGCCATACTGACAAAATTTATAACATTCCTACGCAGCAGTGTGATTACTTTGCGCTATTGTTTTGCCAAGTAACAAAGGCAAGGATGTGATTACATATACAAATACAAACATGTGAATATTTGTGTTGTATAAAGGAAGTTGCATACATGTGTGTGGCACATTTTTTATTTTCACTTAATTTTATTTTTTTTTTTTTGGAAAATTCATGTTCAAACATGCTTTGTCTTTAAAGCAGCAGCAATAACAGCCACAACATAACAAAAGTAAAATACAGAGCAAAACAAACTTGTCTTCTGTGGTATAAGCTGTGAATTTAAGGGAAAGACAAGTTACTCAAGTACAAAGATTTAGTCATAAGTATGTACATACATACGTATGTACGTATATACATATGTACGTATTTATATTGGTATAATTATTAGATGTCATTAATTATACTTGGTTTGTTAGCAGGAACTTGGTTGCAAAAAGAGATTATACTTAATTTAGGGTTTTAATAAATCAAAAAGTACTAACTGAAGTATTTTCTTATTTTTAATAAACGTATATTTCTTAGAATGAATGTGGAAAGAATTCAATTAGAGATACATAAACTAGTACACATTAATGTATGTACATACATATATATGTAGATACTTATTCACATACACATACTTCAACGTAAACATTTTTATAACTGAGGATAGAATTTTTTTCTTATTAAAGATTTCTTTGTAAATATCTTTTTTTACAAGGAAGTAAGCTTTATGTTAACGACAGCAATTTTTATTGTTAATTTTTTTCCATGAACTTACAATTAGTATTTAAACTTTCAAGCTAACTAATCAATATGAGTTTGCTCAGTGCCAGACCAAAATTAAAGTTACCAAATTGTAGAAACCAGAGTTATTGTCTAATGGCCCTAAGCGTACCATAGCATCTAGTAGAGAGTTTCATTTTCATCAACGAGGGTCCCGAAACTCCGCAGGATGCAACAATTTCGAGTCTTTGGAGTGCTGATCAGTTCCTGGCCGCCTTTGATCTTAGCAGGCTTGAACTCAGTGCCCTAAGAGCAGCTTGGGTATCCATATAAATAGTAATGCATTCTCTTCTTAGATTGCTGCTCTGCCAAGGTAAGTAAAAGTTATTGCAAATATCTTCGTTTGGAATACACTACCATGGTCACCCAGTCTGAACGACTCTGCGATTTCAAGTGATTCACCCAGTGTCCGTCTTAAAACCCATGGGTGTACATGGCGGTTTCCGCATGCGGTAAGTGGCCATTTACTTACGCCGATCTGTCTTGGTGAAATCTAGTCAGACTCACTGGCTATAATTCACAGCTGTTCGATTATTCCTATTTCAGTCAGTATGCTGGTATGTTCCAAACGTAAGTTGCCCCATGTACCTGTCTTCCTGAGTCTCAAAGCATTCCTGGTTGCAGAATAACAAAGCAGCAGAAGCCGATGGGTTGCCAGCTGAACTGTTTAAGACCGGAGGTGAAACGTTGTTAAAACGTATGCATCATCTTGTCTGTACTATCTGGCTAAAAGAATGCGTACCCGAAGATTGGAGCATCAGACAGACATTATGTAGCACCTACAGTGGAATACGATTCCAAGGTACTCTCCAGCGTAATTTTTGAAAAATTAAAACTGAAAGTCGACAAGATAATTATGGCCTTAGACCTAAAAAATCCACCAGTGATCAGACTTACACGCTACTCCACAACCTTAAAACACTTAGGAAAAACAAATCGCATCACCACCTCTTTATCCACTGTAAGGCCGCATTAGACAGCCCCATACGTTTAAAAGTGTTTAAAGCTAAGTCTAAGTTTGGTATCCCTGCAAAACTAATACGCCGGATATAATAACGTTATAGGGCGAACATTACGAGCAGTTACTTCCACGTTTGAAAAAGCTGAGGTATCCACGCACAGGACGTCCAATAGACTTGGGCAGACAGTGGAAGTTGAAAACCATAACTTCGAAATAGTTAGCAATTTTATCTACTTCAGCACCGCCCATAAAAAAACAACATCAGTTCTAAGTCAAGTAAGCAGTATGAAAGTAAAACCACTTCCCGACAGACAAAAGTTACTTTCTACAAAGCACTGGTACTACCCGTAATTATACAGGGTGTCTGGAGGCAAATTTATATTTTTAAATAGTAATAAACGGTGTGGAGGGGGGGGTGGTGCCGTTGGAATATTCGAATGTGCGTAGTCATTATGTTGCAATGGTCGAGTAAGCATCACGCGTTTGCTGTAGAGACATTTTTTAAGAGTAATGATTTTTATATAATTGTTCAAACTTGGGTAATCAGCAAATACGTGATGGACCGGGTGTAAATTTGATTGTTCGTCGGTAAAGAGATACCGCGCAACTGCATTGGCTATAAGTATACCACGGCCCAGTCGATTATCAAAAACTCCTGAAAACATTAAATGGATTGAAAGCATATTATTTTACTGGGGCCTTCAGGATCGATTACTCATGAAACTTTAAAAAAAAATCTGAAGTTCCATCCTTTTAAAATTCAAACCGTTCAAGAACTAAAAAGAATTGACTTTGATTTACGCAAAAAATTTTTGACAAACAACTTTGGAGCATTTTCGCACTGTAAATTCTATTTTTTGGAGAAATAAAGCTCATTTTTAATGAAACGTCTACAAAAAAAGTAAAACTGCCGTTACTGGTCTCCAAGAACCCGTTACCCTCGATTGAAAAATCAAAAACTATTGCATATCTCCAGGGTAACTGTTTGGTGTGTCTTATCCACGCATGAGATAATTAACTATTTATGCTTGAAAGTTCTCAAGGTCAAGCGACGAATGTTAATGGTGAAAGTTATTGAGGCATGATTTTTGCATTGTGTTTTCCAAGCCTGCGAGCTCATCCATCGACACTGCAAGCACAGCCAGAGCTTCGAGAAATTTGCTTCGGGAAAATTTTCCCCAAAGATGCTTTTGGGGACATCTCGCGGCCACCAAGGTCGCCCGATATAATTCACATTGATTTGTTATTGAGTCATCCAAAGAAATTGTTTTTAATGACAATCCGTAATCTCTTGTGGCTTGAAAGGAAAATATTTGTCAAGAAATCAGCTCAATTGAACCTAGAGTACTGCAGCGGGAGGCGAAGAACACAATGTTCCGGTTTAAACAGTGTGTTCAACTTGACAGAAGACATCTGGATGGCATAATCTTTAAAAAATAAAATCCGCATTTCCAGTTTATCGTCATAACGTTGGCCAGGTCATGTTGTGAGAATGAATGAAAATGCTCCAGCTAGGAGGTCCTTTGAATGTGAACCTGGTGACAAATCACTTAGAAGGCGAAGACCGAAACTTTGATGGAAGACTCAAGTATAGAAAAGCATCTCAATATTTGGTTTCAAAAATTGGAAAAGCGCTTGGAAATCTATTCTGCGTTTTGCTAGTAGAACAAACAATCTGTTATAGCCATTTTTGTAAATAAGTATATAACTGCACATAAATATTTGAGTAGAATTTCACACGCACAGCAAATTTTTAATGCGAAAAAATTCCTTATAAATAAATAACTGACGAGATGTTATTTGTAGGACTAACAATATTTATATCATTATTTTCAACTCTAAAAAATTAACCACTTACTCCTTATTTATTTAGTTTTATTATCTAAGTTATAACCCTTAAAATTAATCATATATTATGTTTGCCTTAACAAGACTCATTAGTTTGTTAATTCACTGTAAGCATGAATACATTTGTAGTGCCAAAGATAAACAAAGTTGTTTGCATGTTTAACAACAAAATAACATGAGTTTATGAAAAGAGAGTAACGCTAATAAAGGCAGAAAAAAAACAACAAAAAAAATACAACAACAAAAGATATTACAGCAGAAAAAGTAAAAAAATATTGCCTGTAAAATTATTGTTTATTGTTATCAGTATTCATAAGTACAACTATGGCCTTGACTATACATATGATAGAATCTTCTAAAGAAAATGTAGCACCCACTATGTAAACTTTATGGAAATGTCTATACGTAAGTGTGTATATCTGTGCGGTAGTAAATACCTCTTGGCATGCATTTGTGATTATGCAGGACCTTGTGTTGTATGCTTGTAGCTGCAATTGCAAGTTTTATCAAATTGAATAAAGAGTGTCATTCTTTGCAACCACATGAATACTAAAGACAATATAACACCTACAGTTTATACAGGGTGTCTGGTGGCAGATGTATATTTTCAAACTTAATTAAAACAAGTAAGAGCGCTATATTCGGCTGTGCCGAATCTTATATACCCTTCACATTGGTCTTTAAATATACCCAGCCGAGTAATTTTGTACAGCAAATAATATAATAAAAAAACCTTGTGCGAGTTTTAAAGAAAAAATAACAAAATTTTAACGTTCGTATGAATAATAGAAATAGATGAAGAAGATTTGAGGTCGAGAGTTTTAAAAGTTTTCGACATTATTCATATTTAAAGGTTAATAAAACTTATTAAATGTTCTAGTCCCCCTGCTCTTCTCCAACTTTTTCTCTAAAATGTATGAATTTTTTGATTATTACTTTTTGTAGAATATTCGAAGTCGATAGCTGTAATAGTTTTCCAGAAGTAGCGTATCGAAAATTTTATAAAAATTGTTAATTTTTATGGGAGCTACCCCTTCTTCACCCCCCCTCCGAAAATTTTTTTCTTCAGAGCGTAGCCCTTGATGTCCAATCACTTTTTGTAGAACATTTGATTTCGATATCTGTTATAGTTTCCGAGTTATAGCGTATCGAAAATTTCATACAAATCGTTAATTTGTATGGGAGCTACCCCTTTTATTGCCCCCACTCAAAAATATTTTTCTTTAAAGCGTAGGCCTTCTTGCCCAATTTTTTTGTGTAGAACATTTCATTTCGATATCTTTTATAGTTTCCGAGATATAGCGAATCGAATATTTTATAATAATTGTCGATTTGTATGGGAGCTACCCCTTTTTTTGCTCCCACTCAAAAAAATTTTTCTCTAAAACGTAGGCCTTATTGCCCAATTACTCTTTGCAGAACATTTGATTTCGATATCTTTTATAGTTTCCGAGATATAGCGTATCGAATATTTTATAACAATTGTCGATTTGTATGGGAGCTACCACTTTTATTGCCCCCACTCAAAAAATTTTTTCTGTAAAGTGTAGATCTTTGCGTACAATTACTTTTTGTAGAGCATTTTAAGTCGATAGCTGTTATAGTTTACGAGATATAGCGCATAAAATATTTCACCAAATTTGTGCAATTGTAGGAAAAATACCCCTTCCCCTGGTCCTATCTAAAAAAGCTTTTTCCATTATTTAGATCCCTTCTTTAGAAGTATCCGTGCCAAGTTTTGTGGCAAGAGTGACTATACTTACTGAGATATATAGGGATATATGCACGGATTTTGTCCTAAAAAAAATGGGTTACTCTGGGTTTTCGCTTATATCTCGGTCAATAGTGAACCGATTTTGCTGGTTTTAAATAGCGATTGTTAGCGGGATATTTCTGATCGTTTGACACCATTAGCTGGTCTGTATCTTTTTGTTTGGCTCCGGAAACTTGATTTCAACAGACGGACAGACGGACATCGCTAAATCGGCTTCCCTATCTATAAGGATCCAGAATATATATACTTTATGGGGTCGCAAATGAATAATACAGAAATTACAAACGGAATGACAAAGTGATATATACCCTATCACTATGTGAAGGGTATAAAAACGCAGTGATTGACACAAATTTGATTTAAGAGCATTGAATGATGTAATAGAAATGCGGATTTTAATTTTTTGAAGAGTATATCATTCAGATGTCTTCCGTCGAGTTGAACACACTATCCAAAATCACGCCTTGTATTGTACGCCACACGCTGCAGTAAACTTGGTTCAATTAAGCTTATTTCTCGACGAATATACTCCTGCCAAGCCTCGAATATTTTCAAATAAAACAAGTAAGAGCGCTATATTCGGCTGTGCCGAATCTTATATACCCTTCACATTGGTCTTTAAATATACCCAGCCGAGTAATTTTGTACTGCAAATAATATAATAAAAAACATTGTGCGAGTTTTAAAGAAAAAATAACAAAATTTTTACGTTCGTATGAATAATAGAAATAGATGAAGAAGATTTGAGGTCGAGAGTTTTAAAAGTTTTCGACATTATTCATATTTGAAGGTTAATAAAACTTGTTAAATGTCTAGTCCCCCTGCTCTTCTCCAACTTTTTCTCCAAAATGTATGAATTATTTGATTATTACTTTTTGTAGGATATTCGAAGTCGATAGCTGTTATAGTTTCCGAGGTATATCGTATCGAATATTTTATAATAGTTGTCGATTTGTATGGGAGCTACCCCTTTTTTTGCCCCCACTCCAAAAAATGTTTCTTTAAAGCGTAGCCCTTATGGCCCAATTACTTTTTGTAGAACATTTTATTTCGATATTTGTTATAGTTTCCGAGATATAGCGTATCGAATATTTGATAATAATTATCGATTTGTATGGGAGCTACCCCTTTTTTTGCCCCCACCCAAAAAATTTTTTCTTTAAGGCGTAGCCCTTAGCGTGCAATTACTTTTTGTCGAACATTTCATTTCGATATCTGTTATAGTTTCCGAGATATAGCGTATCGAATATTTGATAATAATTGTCGATTTGTATGGGAGCTACCCCTTTTTTTGCCCCCACCCAAAAATTTTTTTCTTTAAGGCGTAGCCCTTTGCGTGCAATTACTTTTTGTAGAACATTTCATTTCGATATCTGTTATAGTTTCCGAGATATAGCGTATCGAATATTTGATAATAATTGTCGATTTGTATGGGAGCTACCCCTTTTTTTTGCCCCCACCCAAAAAATTTTTTCTTTAAAGCGTAGCCCTTTGCGTGCAATTACTTTTTGTAGAACATTTCATTTCGATATCAGTCATAGTTTCCGAAATATAGCGTATCGAATATTTTATAGTAATTGTCGATTTGTATGGGAGCTACCCCTTTTTTGCCCCCACTCAAAAAAAATTTTCTTTAGAGCGTAGCCCTTATGGCCCAATTACTTTTTGTGGAACATTTCATTTCGATATCTGTTATAGTTTCCGAGATATAGCGTATCGAATATTTGATAATAATTGTCGATTTGTATGGGAGCTACCCCTTTTTTTGCCCCCACCCAAAAAATTTTTTCTTTAAGGCGTAGCCCTTTGCGTGCAATTACTTTTTGTAGAACATTTCATTTCGATATCTGTCATAGTTTCCGAGATATAGCGTATCGAATATTTTATAGTAATTGTCGATTTGTATGGGAGCTACCCCTTTTTTTGCCCCCACCCAAAAAATTTTTTCTTTAGGGCGTAGCCCTTAGCGTGCAATTACTTTTTGTAGAACATTTCATTTCGATATCTGTTATAGTTTCCGAGATATAGCGTATCGAATATTTGATAATAATTGTCGATTTGTATGGGAGCTACCCCTTTTTTTGCCCCCACCCAAAAAATTTTTTCTTTATCGCGTAGCCCTTAGCGTGCAATTACTTTTTGTAGAACATTTTAAGTCGATAGCTGTTATAGTTTACGAGATATAGCGCATAAAATATTTCACCGAATTTGTGCAATTGTAGAAAAAATACCCCTTCCCCTGGTCCTATCTGAAAAAATTTTTTCCATTATTTAGGGCCCTTCTTTAGGAGTATCCGTGCCAAGTTTTGTGGCAAGAGTGACTATACTTACTGAGATATATAGGGATATATGCACCGATTTTGTCCTAAAAAAAATGGGTTACTCTGGGTTTTCGCTTATATCTCGGTCAATTGTGAACCGATTTTGCTGATTTTAAATAGCGATTGTAAGCGGGATATTTGTGATCGTTTGACACCATTAACTGGTCTGTATCTTTTTATTTGACTCCGGAAACTTGATTTCAACAGACGGACAGACGGACAGACGGACAGACGGACAGACGGACAGACGGACAACGCTAAATCGGCTTCCCTATCTATAAGGATCCAGAATATATATACTTTATGGGGTCGCAAATGAATAATAAAGAAATTACAAACGGAATGACAAAGTGATATATACCCTATCACTATGTGAAGGGTATAAAAACATTGTGCGAGTTTTAAAGAAAAAATAACAAAATTTTAACGTTCGTATGAATAATAGAAATAGATGAAGAAGATTTGAGGTCGAGAGTTTTAAAAGTTTTCGACATTATTCATATTTGAAGGTTAATAAAACTTGTTAAATGTCTAGTCCCCCTGCTCTTCTCCAACTTTTTCTCCAAAATGTATGAATTATTTGATTATTACTTTTTGTAGAATATTCGAAGTCGATAGCTGTTATAGTTTCCGAGATATAGCGTATCGAATATTTTATAATAGTTGTCGATTTGTATGGGAGCTACCCCTTTTTTTGCCCCCACCCAAAAAATTTTTTCTTTAAGGCGTAGCCCTTTGCGTGCAATTACTTTTTGTAGAACATTTCATTTCGATATCTGTTATAGTTTCCGAGATATAGCGTATCGAATATTTTATAGTAATTGTCGATTTGTATGGGAGCTACCCCTTTTTTTGCCCCCACTCAAAAAATTTTTTCTTTTAAGCGTAGCCCTTATGGCCCAATTACTTTCTGTAGAACATTTTATTTCGATATCCGTTATAGTTTCCGAGATATAGCGTATCGAATATTTGATAATAATTGTCGATTTGTATGGAAGCTACCCCTTTTTTTGCCCCCACCCAAAAAATTTTTTCTTTATGGCGTAGCCCTTTGCGGGCAATTACTTTTTGTGGAACATTTCATTTCGATATCTGTTATAGTTTCCGAGATATAGCGTATCGAATATTTGATAATAATTGTCGATTTGTATGGGAGCTACCCCTTTTTTTGCCCCCACCCAAAAAATTTTTTCTTTTAAGCGTAGCCCTTTGCGTGCAATTACTTTTTGTAGAACATTTCATTTCGATATCTGTTATAGTGTCCGAGATATAGCGTATCGAATATTTGATAATAATTGTCGATTTGTATGGGAGCTACCCCTTTTTTTGCCCCCACCCAAAAAATTTTTTCTTTTAAGCGTAGCCCTTTGCGTGCAATTACTTTTTGTGGAACATTTCATTTCGATATCTGTTATAGTTTCCGAGATATAGCGTATCGAATATTTTATAGTAATTGTCGATTTGTATGGGAGCTACCCCTTTTATTGCCCCCACTCAAAAAATTTTTTCTGTAAAGTGTAGATCTTTGCGTACAATTACTTTTTGTAGAACATTTTAAGTCGATAGCTGTTATAGTTTACGAGATATAGCGTATCGAATATTTTATAATAATTGTCGATTTGTATGGGAGCTACCCCTTTTTTTGCCCCCACCCAAAAAATTTTTTCTTTAGGGTGTAGCCCTTTGCTTGCAATTACTTTTTGTAGAACATTTCATTTCGATATCTGTTATAGTTTACGAGATATAGCGCATAAAATATTTCACCGAATTTGTGCAATTGTAGAAAAAATACCCCTTCCCCTGGTCCTATCTGAAAAAATTTTTTCCATTATTTAGGGCCCTTCTTTAGGAGTATCCGTGCCAAGTTTTGTGGCAAGAGTGACTATACTTACTGAGATATATAGGGATATATGCACCGATTTTGTCCTAAAAAAAATGGGTTACTCTGGGTTTTCGCTTATATCTCGGTCAATTGTGAACCGATTTTGCTGATTTTAAATAGCGATTGTTAGCGGGATATTTGTGATCGTTTGACACCACTAACTGGTCTGTATCTTTTTATTTGACTCCGGAAACTTGATTTCAACAGACGGACAGACGGACAGACGGACAGACGGACAGACGGACAGACGGACAGACGGACAGACGGACAGACGGACAGACGGACAGACGGACAGACGGACAACGCTAAATCGGCTTCCCTATCTATAAGGATCCAGAATATATATACTTTATGGGGCCGCAAATGAATAATAAAGAAATTACAAACGGAATGACAAAGTGATATATACCCTATCACTATGTGAAGGGTATAAAAATGGTCCAACTATCTCTTGCGTCAATAAGCTGCCACAAATTTTGGGCAATACAAAGGTTTTCGATGTCTTAGTCGAGGGTTGCGGGTTTTTAGTGCCTAGGTAAAGGCGGTCTTGCTTGTCAACGTGACCGTTTAAGTGAAAAAGAGCCTCGTCGCTCCAAAAAATTAGACTGACAGTGCGAAAACTCTTCAACATCGTTTCACAAAACTTTTGCGTTAATCAAAGTCGTTTTCTTGCAAATGTTAAACGATTTGAATTTTTAAAGGATAGAACTTAAGATCTGTTTTTAAAAATTTTACGAATAATCTTTTTTGAAAATCTCATTGAGGCTCCCGTTTTCCGTATTAAAAGTCGCGGGTTTTCACGTAAACTGCTTTCAACCAGTTCAATGTTTTCGGAAGTCCTTAAAGATCAACTGGGCCCTGGCCGTGGAACATTTATAGCTGAAGCAGTTGCGGGGAGTCTCTGCACCAACGAGCAAATTAAATTTACACTCGGTTCATCACGTATTATTAATATATTAATTTTTGAAATCATCATCATATTTAAAAATATTAACTTGCCACCAGACACCCTGTATGAAACAATCTAGTCAACACATACCAAACGTGCATATTTTTCAAAGTTAAAACCTTCAACAATAAAACAATCCAAAGGATATGTATCACTTTGCTACTCAGCCCTGTTTACAGTTAAGTGTACAAAAGGTCCCCTAAGAGAGTAGAAATAACTTCATTTATTTTCATCATCAACGCACTACAACAACAACAAAAATGGCGTGTCTGACCATCCTTGTTATGGTAGTTACTGCTTACTGAATGTCTCTTTATGTTTTGTCATCATCATTATTTTCTTTTTAGTTTTTTTTTATTTTCGTTTTAGAGAAAAATAATTTCAATATTGGTTGGTTGGTTTGTCTATTTTTGTTTCTAGTTTTGCTCCTGTTGTTGTTGTTTATAGTTTTTCTATTGATACTGATGATGTTGCCTTACTGAGCCCTGGACACAAGATTAATCAAATTTGCACTGCACGACCTTTAGTTGAACACAACTGCTTTTGTTGGTGGCTTTTGCATGCGGTCAAGCATTTCACTTCATGTTTACATCCGTTACACATTTATAGTTTGTTTTTGTCAGCTGTTTTTCTCGTTTTGTTTTTCAATTTGAATACAAACAGTGTTCGGTTTTCTAAGAAATTTATAAGGAATGTGTGGAATTGTTACTGAAGAACAAATTTTGGCTAAATTTTAAACAGTAAGACCAAAGTGTGTTTTCCTTTTTAATAAGATTTAATTTATATTATAATTAAAATCAGAACATATATGTGTATGCAAGTGAGTGTTTATTATTATATTTTCTTCCAACTGTTATGCTAAACAACTTGACACAGTCCTTACTACATGTCATTTCTTATTTGTCATTGTCTGATTTTCCTATGAGTTATATGCAAAAAACTGTGGGACTAAGTAGATACTATAATAATGAACTAAAAAATGTTTTCTTCCCTTTTTACCTTTACTGAACTCTCATGAATATTTAATGAAATAGACCTGACCTAGAAGGTGTACAAAATTATTGTGTTTAACTAAAATTTTATATTACTTATCGGTAATTTGATTTAATTTTGGATAGACAACTGCAAAAAGCCGGATTTTTTTGTTATATGTGCTGCTGTCAAAAGTGACGCCTGAATGTCAAAAAATTTCAGTTTTCCCTTTTCCAACGAGTATTATTGTCATATGGTAGTTACAAGCCCAACGTATGCATACCAAATATTTTGCTCTGAAATGCAATTCATCTTTCAGACAGACGACATAACGAACTTATCCTTAGTTTCTCTGTGTCAGTACCGCAATCAAACCTAGTGCTGTCTGAGTATATGCTGACTTCATAACTTTTCAGGAGATTACTTTTAACCACTCACTTCTGGAGTTTGTAAAAATAGTCAGCCCTTTATTAAAATTCTTATGGGACAAAATATAGTAAGAAAGTTGTTCCTAGATCATGAAAAAAGCGCTGAAGATGACTGGCTGTATTTTCTTAATTTTCGAAATACGACTGCCCTAAGTGAATTAAGATTTGTCCGCGTTTAATCTTAGACTACTACATTTTTCCCATTTACTGAGTAGTTGTTATAAATAAGATATTATATCACAGATCACGCCTAGAAGCAGTCACCCAAAATCGTCCACATAGGCAATGACCTTTACTTCATTGTTGTCCAGTTCCATAGGAACCGAGTTAACAACAACAAACCCAAGTTGCACTATGGTAACACCAACCCGGCGGTGTATATCGATCAACAATTTTTGACAATGTGCTGTTACCAAAACATTCACCGTAGCAATTCTTAACTCCAACATGGATACCGATAATGTTGTTGATAAAGTTTGTACCATTTATTACAGGTTTGCTACATTATAAGCAGAAATTCTGCCCTTTGTCCACAAAGGCTGCCTTGGAAGACTACTTGAATTTAAGGGAAATCTTTATGACTACTCTGATCTTACTTATGTTTGTTTCCATAGAACAGCCTTAAGATTAGGCAGATAGAATATTGGAGAGATATAAAGTTCCTCCAGCGCTTTAAGTCAAGAAGCAGAAAAAGTTTTCAGAATGAAGTCAAGGACCTGTTTTCCAAAATGCGGCTGAAGGAGAGGCAAAGTTTTAATATGCGAAAGAGTCGTAGTTTTTTTTTGGCAGCAAATGTATAATCAAATAGTGCCACAACGAATTAAGGAGAAATATCTTGACACTCACCTGAACCGCCGTCTCACGTGGAAGTCACATATAGATGTGAAGTTGACTCAAATGAAACTTTAAACAGCACAAATCCACTGGCTAAGTGGTAGGAACTCTGTGCTACGCCTTGATTGTAAACTTTTACTCTACAACTCGATTTTAAAACCAATTTGGTGCTACGGGATACTTAATGGGGTACTGCTTTCGCCTCCAATATAGAAAAAATTTAACGCTGCCAAAACAAACTACTAAGAACGATGCAACATCCATAAGGATTTACAAGTTCTACTAGTTTAACATTAAGTAGTTAACCATGTGGGCAGGTATTTAAATTAGTTGGAAGCACACACAAATTATACGACATACACGACCCAGCTATTCGAAGTGAAGGGATACGGTCGCAATCTTAGAACTGTTTTATACTTTAACTTGAAAACTCAAGTTTAAGTCTGGCACTCGCTGGATAAGTTGAAATTGTTTAGCTTTAAGAATTAAATACTTATTATAAGTTCGCCAAGGGTGCCCCGGTAGATCAGTGGTAAGTGCACGAGTCTACCAGTCTGGGGGTTGTGGATTCGATTTCCACCAGAGAACCTGGTAAGTCTGCATCATTCTTCGGTTTTTTCTTTTTTATCCTTCTCTAAACTTCTCTGTCCTTCCATCTTAACCTAATCTATCTGCCTCTCCAGGTAACACAAAGGGACCGAATTAAGCGGACCCAAGTGAGCTGTATCCTTTCCTTCAACGGCTGCCTGTTCTACCTAACCTAACCTAAGTTCACCAAAGGCGAGGATTCAATAATAAAAATATGAAAAAAATTATAACCATGACCTGAAAACTGAGCGTTCATATATATCTTGAGCGACTTAGCTAAGGAATATTACCAAAAGTTATTATTTTTCTTAAAACTTGTTCAAAATGATGATTTTTTGGCCAGGACTCTGCCTAGGGGGGCCAAATATTTTGTTGCCTAGGGAAGAATTTTCAAATATTTTTACCGCCACCCTATTAAAGTTTTCTTCTATTTTTTTTACAAAATTTTTCTTATTTTGCGTTTAAAATGTCACTGAGCTGGGACTAGCCAGTAAATCAAAATACGTTTAGTGTCAGTGCCTTAGATTTCCGAGGCATAGTTCGGGTAAAATGTTCCTTAAGGAACTATGTAATATTTCAATGTGTTAACTGGAGAACATCAGTGAACTTGTCATTGAAATCAGCGAATACGCAATAGATAGACAGTTTCACATTAATAATTAAATGTATTTTCGCTTTCTCGACCTAAAACTATCTCCTTTCTTTCTGTTAGTCTTAGCACTACTCTTCTTTTTCCTAAATGTCGTCTTTTTCTAATTTTTCCTAAAGGGCTCCACAATGGGCATAGGAGCTTGGATCATTTAGTTCTCCTTGGGTTATGTCTCTAAGTCTATTCAAACCAGAGCCTAAATTTAGAATACAACTTTGGACTCCTAGACGGATTATATAAATTATATTGTGTGCTCTTCATACACGCAAAAGAGTACACAGAACGAAAAACGGCTTTCTAAAATCAAGAATTTTATTCTTGATTTTATCCAAAATCTTTCTTGAAATTTTCAAGGAGTGATCCTTACTTACATTTTCTTAAATCAAGTCTATTCGGATTGCTTCAACAAATCAAGCAGAAAAAAGCTTGTTGTTTTAATATATTATTTTACATTTGAAAACAAAGTGTCTGGGTGGCCTAGAGGTAACGCGCTTGTGCTGCAGTGCAGTAAGTCCCTGGTTCGAAACACTGCTCCGGTAAGTACAAAAAATAAAATTTTTAAATTATAAACTTTAAGTATCTATTAAATAAAAATAAAATATAAAATTCTTCTTCTTTAATAAAGCTCCATAAGTCAAAAAAAAAATGACATTAATTTTCAAATTAATCCCGTCTACGGCTTAAATCAATATTTTTCATGCTTACATCAAGTACGGTTTCGAATTTAATTCAATCCTTTTTTGGCTTAATTGTGGCTAAAAGTAAGAAATTCGTTCTTGAAAAATTTTACTTAGAGTAAGAAATTTCTTGCTTGATTAAAGAAAAACCGTACTCACCGTACTTTTGACACCGCTATGGCTTGATTTAAGTAAAGTTTTCTTAGATAATTTTTTGTGTGTATAAGATTTTTGTCTGGACACTCTCCAATTACTACTTGATAAATTATGACTTTTCTCTTTAAGAGTAAGATCTAGTGTCACCTTCTTTTCGTTAAAGTTATCCAAACTCAGGAGAATATGTTGTTCTGTCACCGTATTTAAATATACTAAGCTTGGGAGCGCTAGAAGTCAAGAATATAATTACCTTACCCGATAACTAGTACCACTCCTATCCAAATAGTGATATCGAAGCCCAGGATTAGGTCTCCAATACCATAACTCATGCAATGAAAAGTGTCATTTAGACTAATGAAACTAATGCCTTATGTACCGCATAGTGTTATCCAAGTAAAAAGATCCAGTTGTGTGCCAGCTCACCCTTTACAAATTTAAGGTGTGCCTTGAACTAAGAAAAACTTTTAACAGAATTAAATGTAATTTTATGGTATCCTTCCCTTTTGTCCATTGCAGAATTAAAATTATTTTAAAATAACAAAAAATTACAAAACTCTTACCATAAATTTATAAGTATATATTGGTGTTTTGGAATATTTTTTATTTGTGGAAATTTTTATTTTATCCAATAAAAACCACTTTTGTTAGATTTTTTTTTTGCAAAATAAAGCAAAATCCACGTTTTGTTAATCATTTCAGTCCACCCATACAATTTATCAGGTCATCCATAAAATAATTTGTCATTATATTAAATAAAAACGAATTATCACATTAAAATTCTAATCAGTGCGTAAAAAAAGGAAATAATAAATTATAGTAAAGGCGACTACAGAAATGCCAGGAGAATTCAAGTATGTATTTGTTTAAGCAACAAGGATATAAATTTTAGCAAATGGGGATTATTAAAGCACCCTACTTGGAAATATTTAATATTGGAAAAATCTTAAATTTAATAAAAGTGGATTTTTAAACTCAATTTTAAAGATTTATTTATGTGCTTTTTCGATTGGTAGAAATTTTTGTAAAAATATTAAACTGATCTATGAAATTTAAAATTTGAAAAATATATTTTTATACAAAAGTTTCCTTTTTGATTGCTTGTATCTGCTTTTTCCCTGTCCTTCCATAAAAAAACTTAACTAAACATTGTTTAGTTGCATGAAATGAAGCCATTTTGCTTTTTTTTGTTGTGAACCTGAGTAGATCATTTTGCCTATTACCGCTTGACTGATTTCGTGTTAAATTAATTAAGATGGGTGCGTGCGTTTAACCAATTCAAGTTAAACATTAACAAGTTTTTACTTCTACTTCAGTTGTTATCGTTTCTGTTATTGCTTGGCATTTTCACAATGGTTTTAACCTTCAACGAATTAATATATGTGATTACAATTGACATTTATTTGGTCTGGGCGGTATAAAGTCTATTTATTTATTTTTTGTTTGATAAAACTACAATTGAATGTTTATGGTTAAATGATTGTCAATTCATATTCGTTGCTAACCATTACAATTTGTGTACATAATAATAATAAATGTTATACTTATTATATTAATTTAATATTATTTTGTATTTAAATAATAAAATATTTATGTGGCATGAAAATCTAATTGATGGGTTGTTGTTTTGTGACAACTAAATTAAAGGATTTGAAAGGGGAAGTGAATAGAATTATACGTTAAAATAATTTAAAAAAATGGTTTAAATAAAATTCTTGGAAATTTTGTTTAGTTTTATAAAACGTAATATTATTTCTAAATATGGCAAAAACTTGTGGCTTCTTAAATTTTGTCTGTTTAATACTTTAAATTATTTACTAGATTTAATTTTTAACAATTTGAAATAACAATACTTAAACAATTAGCTAAAAATTATTCTAACAAATGTTGCCTGTATCCTATTTGCTTTACTTATGTTTGTGTATATTTTTATTAATAGGACAAGGAAAACATTTAAACATTTAACATTTATAAAAAAACAATAGTTGAAATATAAATTGTATTTAATTAAAAATAAAATGGTTAGGCATATATACTTAAGTACAAATGTTAATGTGTTTGGTTGATTCTAGAATTCAATTTGAGGTTCCTATTTGTTTAAATAGGGAAAATTAAAATGTCCCAGCAAAACTTTGTGGCGATTAGTCATTGCCAAACAACTTACTTTTCAATGACTATTACATACCGTCTGCATTATTTAGAAGTTGTTCGATAATGAGTTGCTTCTTATCAAAAATTTAGGCAGATAGTTTCAGTTTGACAATTTTTTTACTTATTATAACTAATTATTTTAAGCCAGTTTTAACCAAAACAGCAAAGAAAAAATCTGTTAATGCAGCAGTGAGTAACTGGGGTCCCCAAGAAAAGGTTATTTTAATGCCAGCAAATAAAAGGCTTATGTAAGTCTCTCTTTGTAAGCGAGCATGGTAAGTACTTGCCTCAAATGTCATCGCCATATTAAAGTAATGAGTTAAAATACCAATTAGTAAGAGTTTTTTGGATTTTAACTCATTACAAAGCAATGTTAGTTTTTGCTGGGATATTCCAATTTCTTATTTACTATTTAATAAAGCTTAAAAAGATTTTTTTACCACTAAAATGTTTTTTATTTAAATTATTTTTCTAAAAATACTTTCTACAATTTTTGTTTTTTCTAAATATTACTTTCAAATGATATTTTCCAGAGCTGTAAGTTGGAAATATTTATCAAAAATTTATTGCCCTTTAATTCAAGTTACGTTTTTGAAATAAAATAATAACTAAATCATTTTGCACTCTTAAATTTTTTTAATAACTTACATTTGTTTATTCAAAATTAAAAGTTTTAAGTTTTAGTTTATTTCATTCTGTCTAGGACAAAAGTTAATTTTTAAATTTTCCAATCTTGGTAAAAAAAAAATAATTTAATATTGTAATTTTTTTTTAATTTAAAAAAATATCTACGAAATAGATTTATTAAAAAAAAAAAAACCCCCCGTCAATATTTTTTATTAAATAAAAAATTTTTCAGTATTTCATATTGAAGAAAAATATTTGAAATATTTTTTGTAATTGTGGCCGGTAAACTTCAAATATTTAAAATTTTTGAAGTAAAGATATCAGAGTTAAATTTAATTTTATATGAAATGTTTCTTTGGGAGCGAAGATAAAAAATAGGTTTGTTGTGAAAAAAACTTAAGAGTAAAAAACAAGTAAGAGCGCTATATTCGGCTGTGTCGAATCTTATATACCCTTCACATTGGTCTTTTAATATACCCAGCAAGTTTTAAAGTCCATAGAAAATTTTACAAAATTTTAACGTTCGTATGGGTAATAGAAATAGATGAGGAACGTTTGAGGTCGACAGTTTTAACAATTTGCGACATTATTCATATTAAAAGGTTAATAAAAGTTGTTAATTTTTATGGGATGATCTAGTCCCTCTGCTCTGCTCAATTTTTTTCCAAAATGTATAAATTATTTGACTACTACTTTTTGTAGAATATACGAAGTAGATAGCTGTTATAGTTTCCCAGATGTAGCGAATCAAAAATTTCATAAAAATTGTTAATTTGTATGAGAGCTACCCCTTTTTTACCCCATACCCAAAATACTTTCTCTGCAAAGCGTAGGTCCTGTTGTCCAATTACTTTTTGTAGAAGATTTGATGTCGATAGCTGTAATAGTTTCCGAGGTATAGCGTATCGAAGATTTCATAAAAATCGTTCATTTGTATTGGAGCTACCCCTTCTTCAACCCCCCATCCAAAAACTTTTTTCTTCAAAGTTTAGGTCTTATTATCCTGTTACTTTTTGCAGAACATTTAAAATCAATTTCTGTTATAGTTTCCGAGATTTAGCGTTTCGAAAATTTCCTATATATTGTTGATTTGTATGGTAGCTACCCCTTCTTCTGCCCCAACCAAAAATTTTTTTTCTTTTAAGCGTAAGACTTGATGCCCAATTACTTTTTGTAGAACATTTGATTTCGATATCAGTTATAGTTTCCCAGGTAAAGTGTATTGAAATTTCATAAAAATTGTTAATTTGTATGGAAGCTACCCCTTCTTCTACCCCCATTCAAAAATTTTTTTCTTCGAAGCGTAAATCTTGATGTCCAATTACTTTTTGTGGAACATTTATTTTGATGTCTGTTATAGTTTCCGAGATATAGCGTCTCGAAAATTTCATAAAAATTGTTAATTTGTATGGGAGCTACCCCTTGTTCTGCCCCCACCCAAAAAACTTTTTCTTTAAAGTGTAGGTCTTACTTTGCAATTACTCTTTGTAGAAGATTTGAAGTCGATAGATGTTATAGTTCCCGAGATAAAGCGCATAAAATATTTTACCAAATTTGTGCAGATGTAGGAAATATATTACTTCCCCTGATCCTATTTAAAAAGACTTTTTCATTATTTATTTCCCTACTTTAAGAAGATCCGTGCCAAGTTTTGTGGTAAGAGTGACTATAGTTACTGAGATATATGGGGATATCTGCACGGATTTTGTCCTATCAAAAATGGGTTGCTTTGGGTTTTCGCTTATATCTCGGTTAATAGTGAACCGATTTGGCTGAGTTTAAACAGCGATTGTCTGCAGGATATTTTTAATATTTTGACATCAATAACTGCTCCGTATCTTTTTATTTGACTCCGGAAACTTGATTTTAACAGACGGACAGACGGACAGACTGACAGACGGACATGGCTTTATCAGCTTCCCCATCTATAAGGATTCAGAATATATTTACTTTATGGGGTCGCAAATGGATAATAAAGAAGTTACAAACGTAATGACAAACTGATATATACCCTTATCACTATATGAAGGGTATAATTAATTCTGGCCGGTCATACAGCTAAACCCTGTAGGAGCACTCTGGAAGCAATGCAAAAATTGGCTTAAATTTAAAGGATGTATCTGCATTTATAATACTTGAGTAGTTATAATTAAAATAAATGCAGTAACCTTTTTAAAACAACTTATTTTGTAAAAGACTTTGACGCCAAAATTTGGGTCGAAATCAGTCCGTAATTTCAGAATCAATCGTTTACATTAGTTTCACGTGAGTATACATTTTGTTTAATGCGAAAAAAAATTTAAAACGTTTTGACCATTATTGGCTAAAAGCCAGAAATTATAGAAAAATTAATTACAGGAACTACAATCATATAATTGTGAGTATAACAACATAAATTGTTTTTAATACAACTGTTTGTGCAGTAAAAGGTTAGAAAGTATAAATTCGAAATTTTTTTTATTGAAAACAAAGACTAAAATCAATATTTGTTTATAGGACTTCAGGGTACTAATGAAAATTCAAAATGAATATGTAAATAAATTAAAGCTGTTGAATGGTTTTTTTTACAGATAATGCAAAGGAGTTAAAATTAATGTCATTTATTAATTTCCAGGAGCTCCAAAATAATAAGAAATCAATATTAAGTTCCACTTTATATATTTTTTGTTTTTTGAAAAATTAAAAAAAAAGGCGAAGAAATCTTTTGAAAAGCTTTTTTTTTTTGTTTCGCCTGTCCTGTTGTCTGTAACCAAATCTTTTAAGTTAAATCTCAACCACTTCCCAGTTTCCAATTTACTTGAAACTTCGCACACATATTTATTGACGGTCGAATTTAGTGATTGGAAAATTTATTGAATTCGCCATGTGAGAAAGGGAGAAATGAGTGATACGAATGTTAGCTGCCAGAATTGTTCATTTTATTCTCGCTTGCTCGTCTAGGATTATTTGGGCCACGCAAAGATATCCACAGAGAATTGTATTTTAACATTTTAAAGTGGCAGACAAGATCACCAGGGTCTTTAGCGCCTGCCAGGGACTATTTTGTAGGACATTAGGCCTCCGGCGAAGTATGGTGTATTGGTCGTTTGACATCACTATAAGGCCAATGATAGCCTAGGCAGCTCTTTTGTGAAGAACGAAGGTTAGGGAATTTTGGGCGGGCGCTATTTAAATAAATAGGGTCACCAAATTGGCCGCTAGTATCAGAGTCACCCATATATAGATTTAAACAAAATTTTAGTATTACTTTTTGATTTTATCTTTTTTTTTTAAATTTCCAAAAATCAGTGAAAACTTAATTTAATTTAAATGTGTTGAAAGTAAAACCTTCAGAATAAACCTCAGCTTTTGTTGGAAAATGCAAATAAAAAATGTATGCAAATGAGCTTAAGCAATAAAAAAGGAACAACCATAACGAGCTGAAATGCAAGTGCAGGGTGTCTGGTGGCAGATTTATGTTTTTAAACTTATAAAAAAGAATGAAAATGCGTATTTTATTTTCTTAAGAAAATGTAATCCAAATATCTTCCGTCGAGTTGAACACACTGAAGTAAACTTAGTTGAATTGATTTGATTTCTCGACGAACATTTTCCCTTGAAGCTACCAAAGATTTTACATTGCCATTACAAACCCTCTCTTTGAGGTGGCTCCATAAAAAAGTTCATGGGAGATAGATCGGGCTACCTTGGTGACCATGGAATGCCCCTTAAGCGACTGATCAGTTTTTGAGAAAAATTTTTCCGAAGCAAATTAATTAAAGTTCTGGTCGCTCCATTATGTTGAAGCCACGTGTTTCAAAAGTCCAATTGATGAGCTCGCAGGTTTGGGAAAAATAATTCTTTGCCCGGCCTCTAGAATTTTTGAAGAAAAATGATTCAATTATGTCATGCGTGGATAAGTCACACCAGTTACCCTGGGGAAATGAAATATTTTTCAATGTTTTAATCGAGGGTTGCGGGTAACTGCAGTTTTGCTTTTTTTCGTAGTCATTTAAGTAAAAATGAGGCTAATTGGCTTAAAAAAATTGGATTTACGTTGCAAAAACACTTCAACATTTTTTCCGGAAAAAATTTTCTTTCTTTTCCTCAACGATTTGATGGTTCTTTATATCTTTTTTTTTCATTTCCATCAATAATCGCTCTTGGACGACCCAGTGAGTCTGCCCCTTTTCTCCTACTTTATTTCTTATCTTTCTGAATGACCTTCTATGTCAGACTTTGAATCCTATTTATTCCTTTGCAGACGACAGTAGCATATGCCATTCGTACTCGTTTAACCATATGCCTAGCTTTTTGGAGATTGGAGCTAGGAAACAGAGTATGCATGTTTCGATTAACCGCGATCTGATGGTAATCTCCAATTGGGGCTGTGCGAATAGGGTTGGTTTTAATGCCCGTAAAATCCAATGTTGTCTTTTGACACATAAACGCACAGTGAACGATACTGCCTCGTCTGAATTAATGGATGATGTAAGTATTAAAAAGACAGATTCTCTTGACGTTCTGGGCATGAGAATCCAGTGCGATGTCCGCTGGACGGAACACATTTTTCTTGTGTCGAAGGAAGAATCGAACTGTCTTGGTTTTTTTAAACGGTGTAGGAATTACTTTACACCATCTGATCTTCTCAATATTTATACCACCTATATCCGACCAAAAATGGAATACAACTCTCATGTATATGCTGGTGCCCCAAAGTCTATTTTGGGGCTACTTGACCGCGTACAGGAACGAGCGAAGATATTCATCGGCGACGTTGCAGTATCTAACCGTCTTGATTCACTCGGACACCGTCGTGATGGGGGGTGTGTTTCGTTGTTCTATCGATACTATAATGAAATGTGCTCTGAGGAAATCAGGAAACTTGTTTCCGAGACCCGGAACTTTTTGCGTGATACACGTTCTTCTAGAAAAGCACACCCATACGTAGTCGACTGGCCAGTGAACCGCGCCACTCATTACAGGGAGAATTCCTTCTTCGGTCGCACATTTCGTATGTGGAATAAGCTTCCTAGTGATGTCTTTCCTGCCACAAAATATATCGAAAAATTTAAATAAAATGTCCACAAACCCTACTCCCTTTATCCTTCTTCCCATAACCTATTTTCCTGATACCAATGCAATGCAATGCATGTGTAAGGGCCATGCCCTGAGTGCTGGTTATTATTAAAAAAAAAACGTCGCAAATCTCCACCTTAATTGCCTTCAATTAGTTCAATGATTTCGGGAGTCCTTGGAGATCGACTGGGCCCTGCCAGTGAGACATTAAGAGTCGAAGCAATTGCGCCGAACCTCTGCACCCTCAAACAAGTTAAACGTATACTTGGTGCATTACATATTCATCGGATTGCAAACTTTGAACAAAATTATCGACGAGCAATTACGTAAGAATCATAACTTTTAAAAAATTTCTTCACGTCGAACGCAAAATGCTCAGTCGACCACTGCGACATCGCGACTGACAAATTTACACAAACCCTTCCTCCATACTGCTTATTAATTTTTGAAATATTCGTATTTAAAGATTTATACTTTGTCACCAGACACCCTGTAGTTACAAATGCATTTAAATATAGAAAGAAATTAGATTTTCTAAATCGATGTGCAATGAAGTTGTTGAAAACCTTGAAAAAGACTGAAAAACACAATGCAATGATTGTAGGTAAACACACATAGAGTTCATTTGATTTAACAGTGGAAAAGAAATTCAAACAGAAATGTTTATTTAATTGTGGATATTTATGTTGAAGAAAATAGAAATCTGAAACAACAAACTAATTCTTGTTTTAAATGGTCGTAAAGACGAAAAAAATTTTTTTATAATTTTACAATTCTTAACTTAAATTAATATGAAAAACATATGTGAACAGGAACCTAAATAACGTAATTTAAAAACTTTTAAAAATTGTTCGCCTTGTCCCATTGTAACAACCCCATTCCTCTAATTTCAATTCATATCATTTTCCATTTAAGAGTTCACAAATACAAGCAAACATGCAATTGTTTTCTGGCAGTTCATTTAAAATTAAAATGTCAGATTAGTGGGTTAGATTGCAAAAAAATAGCGTTGATATATTAAACAAATGTGCTAAATTGAGTATACATATGTATATACATTCATACATACTTTTATATTTATTTCTTAAATGTATGTAATAATTGGCAGCAAAAAAACATATTTTCATATACCGACGTTATATGTTCACACAAATAATTAAATATGTTTGCGAATTGTAAGCAATAAATTTTAAATTTAAATATTTGCAATAACTTAATTCAAACAACAGCTTAATTAAAAAGAAGCAGGTTAAGGTAAGTTTATGAAAATAAAATGTACAAATTAAGAACTAAGTAAATTAACCATAAGCATTCTAGGTTTGACCCATTCAAAATTTAAAAAATTCCCTTAATTTTATTTAAAATCTTAAACTCGTTATACAGGGGGGTTAATGATGAATTTTGCTACATTATAAAAATCAAATTACATTATGTTAAGTTTATTTTTTATAAAAATATTTGAAAAATAATACATTTTTATAAAAGCAATTCACGAAGTCTTGAAGCATATTGAATTTTAATGGCCTGCACACTCGGTGACACATGTGATACATCTTATCAAAAAGTTACTCCTTTCACCACCGATAAACTATGGTCAAGTTGGTTAGTTTTGCAAGAAACGTTACCAATTTGAACTGAATTTTAAACTGTTGTAATTGGCTGTTCATTACATAAATTGGCTGTCCATTACATAATTTGGCTGTTCATTACAATAGTCATGGAAAGAAAAATTCTTTCAACATCTTTAAATGATACTCTCCCCCAACAGTAAGAGTTAGACCGTTTTCCTCGAAAAAGTAAGGCCCGCTAATAAATCTTGATGAAACTGTTCACCGCCCTGTGATGCGAAGAGGTCACAATTGTGTCTAATGGGTTAGAATTTTTTTATATTCGAAAATTTTGTTTATTAAAGTTGTCCTTTATTTTAAAATGTGCCTTGTAGGACATAAAAAATCAGCTCATGTGATTTTAATTCTCTGCCGCCATTTAAATAACGTTCTCGTAAAATGCCAAGCAAATTTGAAAATCTGTTGTGTTCAGTTTGCTTTTTAGTTGAATCTTATTTGGAAACAAGTTTAAATCCTGATGCTAAATTGTCTTGAGTTACCGTCTCCTGACACTCATTTGAACAGGCAAAACTCAAGGATCGGATTGTATGGCAGCAGCTACAGCAGTAATAGCTTCCTTGGTCCGAGCTAAGGGACCTCGATAATAAGGTGTTTTCGCGATTGTGTCACGTTCACTTAAATTATTCAGTAATCTCATTATAATCTATCTGCTAAGAAAAGTGCTGCCAAACGTGCGCTTATAACCTCTTCATGCGGAAACTAAGTACTACAAAGCTTAAAAGCGAAGCCCCATACAAATTCTTGTTTGATTGCCTCATTAATTAATTAAGATTAATCTATAAAACAAAATAAATACTTAACAGGTTGGTTTAAAAAAAAAAAAAATTTTGGTAGCAGTTTTCATCAGCCACTCTGTATAATAAGGGGTTAGCTAAAACAATTTTGCTGAAATAAATTCAAAAATATGTTACAGGATATTGATATCCTTTTGATGCGGGAAGTGGGTGTAAATTGGTCCACGTACTCGTCCTTTTACAGGTACAAAACATGAATTGGACCAAAGTTATTGGTTGTTATCGGTTAAAAAGCACACATCAAGTAGCTGGTTAAAAGGTGTTAAAGAGGTTAGGGCAAAAAATATAAAAACAGGTCCCTACACACAAACATACGTCTGTTTATATATACATGCACACACGCGTAAATACACACAAAGTAGATTGAACAGGATCTTAAACAATTAATGCAAAATTTGCTTAAATAGGATTGACCTGTATCCCGTTTTGAGGTGTTAGTTTAAAACAAATTGCCACCTCCAATGACAACGCAATGTAAAAGTGAAAGGTTCTTTTCATATAAAGCGCAAGAACTAGAACCAGTCCCTACCCCAAGGAACCATTCCCGTCAAGTCTACTTCCCCGTAGGAAACAATATTTTGAATTTGAAACCAAATTCATTTTAAGTTTGGCCATGAATACGTAAAAAAGTTAAATTAAACCTTTGATCCTTTTCCCATTACTGCTGCCGGTCTGTTACAAATTTTAAAGGAAATAATTGCATATCAATAGCAAATCGTTGTTAAATGTTTCGAGCCTTTATTTTGGAAAAAGTTTTCTGATAAAAAAGAACTGCAACTCTTAAAAGTAAGGGTACTTTAGGCTAAAAGGGGATTTCTAAAGAAAGTTTCTATTTCTCATTTGGCATCTATTATACAAGCAACACCAAGTGTTCTATCGATGAAACTCATTGAAGACGCTGATGTGTCCAACCATCTTGATTCACTTTAGTACCGTTGTAATGTGGGATGTGTTTCTTATATATATCGATATATTAAAGGAATGTAATCGGAAATAATAATTAAACTTGTTGCTTAAGCCCAGGGCTTTGTTTTCTAAAAAGAAAACACCCATTTGTGGTCGACTGGCCAGTGAATCGCACTACGGGTTACAGGGAAAATTCTTTCTTTAGTCTACAAACACTTCTTCTATTCCACTACTTATTTTTTTGTTACCAACACAATGCAATGAATGTGATAGGGGCCATCCCTTGAGCGACATTTGCTATCAAAAAAAAAATATTGTGAATTCATATCACCCCAAGTCTAACATCTGTGCTTGTTGGCCCCAAATTTTTTCAGAAATTATGTAGATCAAATCACAAAGCACGTAGATCGTTGCCTCAGAAAAACACTTTTGTTTTTGAACACTAAGTTCATCTCGGAGTTATGGCAGGACAGATTACACAAGTGGAACCCAATTCCGTAAAGTAACTAAACTAATGTGTTCTCAAAACTATGCCAAAAAGTGTGCCAAACTCTGTATAGGTGGGTAGCAATTTGTTGGTTTATCTTAAACCAAACTTAAATATGATCCCAAGAATTATATTAATAAGAGTGTCGCAAATCTATGTATATGACACCTTCTTTTTTAAACTGATAATGCTTCTTTAGAAATTTTTAAAAAGCTTTTCATTTATTTTATTATTTGACAAAAATGTTTTCAATAATTTTCGCCCAATTTATAAGGTGCAACCTAATAAACATGAGCATTTTGCAGTCATTTTATTATTAAAAGTTTAAGTGCGTACGTTTTTCTTTTTATAAGTGTGAAAAAGGAAAAGTGAGCAGCCGTATTTCTTTTTTATGATTTCTTGTGCCGTTCATGTCAAGTGTTTTAGTATGTTTATGGATTTTTTTATTTCACTTCTTTTTGTTTGTCTTTTTTTTTTAAATAAATTGAAATTTATTATTGAAACACTTTAGAGCTTATCTTATGTTGCAGAAGACTTTTCTTAGACTTGAGAAAAGTTTTTTTCTTCAAATAAATTGTATTTTCTTCGTTTGCACCTGTAAATGAAAAGAAATTAATGTTGTATTTTTCGATGTTTTACACTTAAATTGTTTTGATTTTTAAAATCATAAAAAATTAAGGCCGATAAATGGAGAAAGAAACGTGATTTGAGCTTTCAAGGCCTTTTCAGATTATGAAGGAGTAAGAGTTTAATATGCAGATCTACAGTGGGGTCAATGTAGTGGATTTTATTTAAGTTAAGAACTTATTTTGAAAATAACATAATAAGCACTTAAATTTTTTAATGAAATTGAAGGATTTTTTAAATATTTAAAAAACTTAGGTTTACAAAAATATTTTTTTTTTCTTTTTCCTTAGCTGCATCAAGTCTATCGATATCTATAAATACGTCAGTTTGGCAAGTCATTATTAGGCGTTTAACTTGAGAAGCGTTTCCAAATTTTAAAAATTTACTTAAAAAAATAAATAATTTTGCAAAGTCTAAAAGAACATTTCATCTATAATCAGCCTGGTGAGAAAGCAATAAGGGTTAAATGCCCTAAAAACATAGTGTTCCCTGGTCTCTCAGGAGATCTTAGAAGAGGCGGTAGTTGTTGCTTGTAATACTTGTACCAAATCTCAAAAATGACGACTCGTATAATATGAGCGATTGGGAGTTAAAGACTGTAAAATTTAATAATCGAAATTAATGCACCTAGAACATAGGTCGGCAAAACCCTCATTTAATGAAATGCGTCTGTATTGGATAAGAGAATATTGCCCAGCAAACAAAAAACTAAGCATTGCAAATGTGATGAATTTTACTTTTTAAAGCAAAATGGAAACGAAGTTTAAAAAAAGTTTTTAAAATTAAATGCAAAATATGCCTCAGTTATTACAGAATTAGGTAATTTTTATTCACACATATTCCATTTGGCGAGTTTAGTTTGCAATTAAAACTTAAAAAATTAAGTGTATTTAGGTATTTTAAATTAAGTTTTTCAAATTTAAGATTTTGTAACAATTTCTTATATAATAAAAAATAATAATAAAAAATGGCAACATAAAATGCATTGCATGTTACCAAAAGCATTTATAATGACGAAACATATATTTTTCTCTTCCATTATACTATTTTGTTTGCTGGTTTATTTTGAAATTAAATCAAAGTTGAAAAAACAAGAAAGCTGAAAAAAACAGTAAGCATCCGCACATGTGCACTCGTTAACACTCAATTAACGACTGAAATCAAACTGAAATAAAAGAGAACAAGCGTCGGTGTGAGTTTTTTTATTGTTTTTGTAGCACAATTGTGCACTGAAAATGAAGTTTTTCCGACCTATTACCTAGAATACGATGGCTTTGGCTAACCAGCCATCTCCCGATCATTTTCTACGACTTTGACTGTCTACGTTTTCGCTAAGATTTCGGTTGTCTGTTTATTCACGGTGGGTTTGGCTGGATATTCTGTCACTGCGACTTTGGCTCTCTGTTCGTTTGCCCCTTCACAGGGGCTTCAACTGATTGTTCCTTCACAGCGGCCATGAAAGACTGTTCGTTCAATGTGACTACGGCTGACTGTGCTTTAATTGCAGCTGCGGCTGATTGTTCCTTCCCAGTGGCCCTTAAAGGCTGTCGGTTTACTGTGGTTGATAAATTACTGATGGTAGAGGAGGGCCCTCGGGCAACCTGCAAACATCGCAAGTGCCAATGTCTACCTCCTCGAGGTATCAACCGGGCAACTTTTAGTTTACTGGAAGGCCAACAGGCATGGCTAAGTTAAAACAGCCTGTCTTGGGCTTAATATGAGCATGTGGTTATCTACTGGTCTAGCTTGAGGCAGATTGTCTTTGTTGACGCTATGACATGTTACCTTGGCAATAAGTGGCACAGCAATAAAAGATATAAAATGTACCATTACCTTATCTGTGCTTAACAGGAGTCGGTAAGAATTTGTCGGAAGTCGATTTTCGAGGCTGACCAGAGCCCTATCTAGTACCACGGAAATCAAAAAGCCCCCGTTTACTTACTAGTGCATGGTTTAATTATTCGTAAGATTTCCTTCGGGAGTACACGTGGTGGTTGTGGTTATCCCCAAGTGGGGCAACTGAGAACGAAAGTTTATATGCTAAGGTCCGTCTAAAGCGGGCCCCAGAGTGATCACGTAAGCGGTCTTATATGAACTTAAGGTTCACAAAATAGAGTTTTTAAGTTTTGGTGGGTCTACCCAGGCACATGAGCAACTGATGATGTAGGCTAATAGCTGAAAAGGTGTAAGTGTGTTTGGAAGTAGGTAAATAGGGAAACTGGCTTTGGCTGGGGACCTAAGGATCTGAAACAAAATCTCGTCAGAGTAGTAGCAAACAATAAAAAGGTCGGCATTGGCATGTTAAAGTATGTGAGTGATTCGGTCCTGACTGGATGTTAGAAAATTATGAAGCGTTGATAAAAGTCGAGTGATTGATTTGCATGAAAGAAGAAGAATTGCCACATGATAAATCGTCATCGTATACGCTTAAAATTGGAGCTGTTTCACAAGTGTATCGTCACAGAAAATGCAAAACGCCCTATCTAACAAACAATTTAAAATTGGCTTTTTATAAATTATAGCCTTCAAATATGTACGTTATCTCGCAAAACTCTTTTTTTCAGCAGAAATAAACATATATGGAAAAAGTTTGTGTTAATTGTAAATATATTTTTCATTTACACAAAAATGCTTGCCCCTTCTAAAAAGTCACGAGCAATATCGTGACGGTATTAAGTCAACGTGAGATAAGGCCAAAGCGGCAGATGCTCACGTAAAGTTTTTCACATCTGTTCCTTTATTTTGGCTTCGGCTGTATGTCTGATCACTGCTGCTTGGGCTGTTTGTTCATCCAATGCAGCTTCGGTTGACCGTATCTCTACTGCGGATTCGGCTGACTGTTCCTTTTCTACAGCTTCTGCTGACTGTTTTTAGCTGCAGTGTCGGCTATCTGTTCGATAACTGCATATTCGGTTGTTTGTTCTTTCACTTCGTCTTCGGATGACTTTTCATTTACTGCGGAAATGGCTTATCGTTCCTTGAGTGCAGCGTTTGCTGACTGTTCCTTTACTGCGGGTTCGGCTAGTTGTTACTTCACTATAGCTTTGGCTGTCTTTTTGTTACCTGCAGCCAACATTATCCGCACAAGAATTCCCACTGGTTTTAGCTGAACCTGCAGTGCAAAGACAATAGGATTTCACCTGAAACAATAAACCTAACCCGGGTTACCCATCCAGGGTACTGAAACAAACAAAGACGTAATTTTGAATATCAAAGAATTATCTCTGCTTAATTTAAGCAAGTGGAAATTATCCTTAAGAGAAATTTTCATTTTGTTTGTGATAATATTTATTCTAAATTAATTTCAGTAAATATTTTATTCAAGCAATCTGTCTGTTGAGTATTTAAATCTTATCAAAAAATATGAAAATTATTTAACGCAAAGAAAATTGCAAATTTACTTTCGTAAATATAATTGAGTCCTTTATTCACTCTTTGCTTATAAAAAACATCTTTCTGTTAGTTTTAACGATAATAAAAATTATTCAAAATTGCAGACTTGCGGCTTAACAAAGATTAAACCTTTAAAAATTTAGAAGGAAAAGCAAGGGTGTACGTGCATATGCTAATTACTCTAAGAGCAAACACTACTACATATAAAACTTGAATATTTAAGAAATTTAAATATTAAACACAACCACAAGTTAACGAACTCCCACAATAACTACTTGCTGCCAACCAACAAACTAAACACTTAATGTTTATCACGTAAAGAGCACGTAATTAAGAAAATGACCATAAATGACGACTGTATTAAGCTAAACTGAAGTGTTGTTATCACTTATTAAAACTAAAAAAAAAACATTTGCCAGACTTTTCATCATCATTTGAGGTATAAGAGGTAAAAACAAATAATAACAGCTGTACGGCTAAAAATAATTTAAAAATTAAACTGCTGGCAATGGTGAAGCCTTTATAAGCTACTTCTTGAACTGTATTTGATATTAAAACTAATTTGTAATCGTCATCTATATCAAAGTAATGCAATGTGCAAGCATTAAGGCTGGTTACTGGGTACCCACAACGCCAGGGATGGCAGTATTTCGGCAGAATCAATATTAAAGTGTTAATGTTGCATCCAGCTATTTATTGTACTCCAGGAGAATCTAGAAAGATATTAGCAAATGAATTTGCGTGAACAATTCGAATATTGTAGCTTTTAAAACCATTAATTGTTTTTGAATACACTCGTTATGCAGATCCTTCACGAGGGCCCCCTTTGGTCTGCATCTGAGGCTGGCAGGTACTATTCCTATTAATTGTCCGGCTTATTTTATCGGGAATATAATTTAAAAATTGATAAAAGATCATAAAATTTCTTATAAATTAATTTAATTAAATTAATTAATTTAATTATTTTACTAGTACCCACTGTACATCATCTGCCACATCAGCAGGTAGGTACTTACCACTCACTACAACTTATCAAAATTGTTCTACTCTGCTCTTGTTTTTACAACTGTTGTTCATTGTAGTTTGTTTATTGCTATTTTACCACAAAAATAACAACTTACCTCTTTATTTAAATAAGTACTTTCAGTACAAAGGATTGGTTAGAGGGGAGTAGCTGTAGATGTATGCAGGCTTATGTACTTAAGTTTTAAGCAAATTCTGCAAAAACAAGGTTGATGTTGTATTTTTACAACGAGTGTACTTTAGATTTTTCTGTGGTTTTAGGCTTTATTTTACCTTTTATTGGTTAACTGGATTAGAAAATAAATACGAAATTTTTTTAAATGATTGCCATGAGTTGTAAACAATAAAAGTATGGGGAAATGAAGGATTGAAGTAAGGGAATATAGTTTTTTTTTTAAATTACTTTGAAAAAATTATGAAAAGTGGTCTGTTACCAATTTTAAAAATCTTATAAGTCTCTTTAATTTTAAGGTGAAATAATTATTGTACGTGGTTGGAGTAAAATGCGTTTGTGCAAATGTAACATTCAAAAATAATAGCCTGAGAGGTACGTGTAAGCAAACCGATTAATTTAGAGTCACTTTCTGAGTTGATTACTGCATGTCCTGCCGACCATTCGCCACCCCTTCCGGCTGGGGGTTAATGTTCATTTGTCATCAAAATTCAGGACACTTTCTGAGTCGATTACTGCATGTCCTTCCAACCATCCGTCCGTCCTTCTGGCTGGAGGTCAATTTTCGTTTGTCATCAAAATACAGGTCTCATTTTTGAAGATATTTTGATGAAATTTAACACAGAGAAAGTTTTTGCTTATGACACTCAACGCATTATTTTGTAATCTATTTTAACAACTTTATGAAAATATTTAGTTTATAAAAAATCAACTACTAAACATACGACAAATAAAGGTTGGTTTTATTTAAGGGCCGCATTTAATTTTACATATTTTACTTTCAGACCAACACAATTTGAACCATGGAAAGATGCACGATCGAGCAACGCGTTAAAGTTTTTCAGGCTTATTATAAAAATAGAAGTTCAAATCAAAATGCATATCATGCACTTCGTGATTTTTTCGTTCAATGTAATTGGCCAAATGGAAAAATCGTACAAAAGTTTGAGCAAATTTGGTCTTTAGGAGATGTGAAAACACCAGTGCTCGTGCAAAAAAAAAATTTTCCTATCCGCGATAGTGTCGCTGAAGAGCCGTCCACCTAAAATTGATCATCCACGGCTGCCATTTCTTGCCACCATACTGACCAATAACGACATTTCGAGTGGTTAAGAGGCCTTAGTCCTTGAGTCAATTTCACCTTATAAGCGGAAAAACTTGTTTGCTCAAATTCTTATACGGTTTTTCTGGTTGTATGCACATTTGTACAATTAAATTGATTAAAATCTTTAAGTTCCTCAACTGCATGCTTTAGGCTTGATTAACATATGGTATCTACAAGACGGTTTCATATGGGCATTTCCATGTCATCGTACGTGACATTTGTACGCCTACAAAGTGGTGTAGATTTTGCAAAAAGAGTGGTAACTGAAAAGTTGTTTCGTCAATATGTTTCATTTAGAGTGTACTATAATCTAAAAAAAAATCATGACTTTGAAAACCTTGCCGGCCAAAATATCGGACGAAAAAGGCGCATATCGTACGTGACAAAAAACGGAAGTGATGTCGAGGTGCATGCACATATATACGAAAATCTGCGAATTGCAAAAGTTTTTTTCCTTTCTTTAAGTTCTTTCACCAAGCCAAATATTTTTCCTTGATAATCCATAATTTTTAAATACAAAAAGATTTTTAGATGATTTTGTTACGAACAAATCTTAATATCGTTCGTGACATACCGTATGTGACAGATTTTTCTCTTATAGTATTTGTCTGAAAAAAAATAGTTTTTTTAATATATTTTTACATAACAAATTTATAAAGAAGTAAAATATGTATTTATTCGGTGATAATAGCAATAAAAACAATAAAAGGTTATTTTCATTTCTTACTATACACTTTGTACTTGGGCGCTGGCACTTAATTATTAAATTTAAATTTTTTCTCTTACTGAATACGCAGTTCGAGACACATTTATATATTGACTATCGTGATAAGTAAACGAATGAAGTTTTCTTATTTTTGGGATGGGCTGGACATTTTGCCATTTTTCATGGAGATGAGCAGAAAACCCTTCAATCTCTTCGGTAGCAACATAAAACAAATTAACTCCTTCCACATATTTATGAGCACATTCATAAAATGAGAAAGCATCTGGCAAGATTAATTTATTTGCTTTTACAATTTGCCAGACTTTTCTTTTAACAGTAGCACCTACTCCATCAACTGCACCTTTACCATGTGATGTGGCAAAGAAGTTCCATTCTAAATGTTGGCAGCTAAATTTGTTTACAAAAGAGGGAATACTTTTTAAAATGAATTTGTTTTTAAATTGAGCGCTACTCCAATCAGAAAATATGTATATAGACGATATATCTTCATATTGTTCGCTTATTTCAAACATAGTTTTTGTAATAAAATAGTAAACATCAAACTTATTGTGTGTTAATTCGTCGTTAATTATTTTTTTTGTCTTTTTTGGCTGCATCTGCGAACTTTTTTCGATAGATATGCTGTCTTTCAGCCTCCTTTTTCCGGTATTTCTTTATTTGTTCTTCGTTTTTCTTCAAGTCCTCTCTCCATTTCTTTGTAGTCTCAAAGCTATTTTTACCCATCTTAATAAAATATTTATAATTATAAAGGAATTTGAAAGTATTAAATTGAATTGTGTTACTTACAATATCGTATGCTACAAACTTTGAAAGACTATAAAATTTTTATTGCATCAAATTTAAAAAAAAAATCGATCAATATTTGTTTGCGAGATTTATCTTGCTTTGAACTTTTATTTTTAAATACTTGCGACCGGTCGAATTCAAATGATGACGACAAATAACGTTTTTGCATTACGTACGTGACATTAGAATATCATTCAAAGCAATCTATAAAAAATACCGCTATTCGAACTCTAAATTTTTAACTTCATAATGGAACTTGGTCACTGATGTTGTAACATTATTTTTAAAGTATAATTGGAATATTACAATTACCTAAATTTAGCCACTAGTTAAGACAAAATAGTTAATTTCAATTTCTGGAAATTGATCAAAGAGATTACCAGTTTAATCTGCTATTTTTGCTCTTTTAAAATTATAATTAGATATAAATACTTTTACATAATAAAATTTAAGTGTTTTATTGCCCTTTGGTATATTTAAAAAAAAGGTGCGATGACTTTTATTTTTCCAGCCAGGATTACAATGGATTTACTGCGAGTAAAAAGTTATTTAAAAAAATGGTGATGTTGATTGGCTTCCATGGTCACCTGATTTGACTGTTTCGGGCTCCTTTTTGTGTGGATATCTGAAAACTTAACTCAACAAAATATTCTTGATGCAATAAACGAAATACCGCTTGAGATGTGTGAGAATGTAATTAAAAACATGCTCAAAAGGGCTCGCATTTGTCAGGCAGACATTTACCTGATATTATATTTTTCGTACAAAATTGCCGATATTAAGTAAAATATTTCTCAATGTTAAACCCATTCTGTTTCTTTTATAAAAAATTATAAACAAACAAAATTGTATACCTTGTCGGCGGACACCCTGCACTTCAATAATTTTGCTACTCCTTAAGAAATTGATAATTTTTTTATGCTTTTAGACAGAATTTCCCACAAAAATTTGGAAAGAATTAGAGAACTTATGTAAATGGCTCTCAATAGTTGCCCTGTATTAGTCCCTTTCTTCGAACCAACTGCTACCCCTGATAAAGGATGATAGACTGGCTAAGCTAACGTTGGTTAAATCCAAGAGGCTATCCAGTGTGTCGGTATCAAAAATCTTAAACGAATATCATCTAGCGATGGTCAGAAGCCCAAAAGGTGCTATATACTTTCAGTCTTTTCTGCATCCCGATAGCTTTTACAGAAGTAATTTAAAGCCAACTTGAAACTGCTGGGATGGGTACCACATCGATAGTGACCAGTAAATGCCAACACGTTGTCCCTTATTCTTCATTTATCCAGTTTTAAGAGAGACTGAGAATGTCTTGTATCTATCTGCGGCCAGGTAGTTTGAGTGGTTTCATATCAAGGCTCGTTAGATTATCCAGTCTCTGAGATTTTTTTTGAATATTCACAGAAATGGGCAACTGCCTCATCAAATACTTTTTCACCATTCTTAGCAAGTGCATTGGCAAGACAGTTGCCTTTTTTGGTCCTGTGTTCTCTCATCCACGCCAGGTTGATGTTAGAATGTATCACCATCCAGCTCAAGGATACCTTGCATTTGCTGATTAGTTGTGATAAAGACTATAAATCAGTAATGGACATGACGGCGGCACTGATGTCGGTGAAGAATCCGATATTCCTGCTGAATACCTTTTAGTACCGTAGCCGGTTAGCCACTTTGCCTGTCGCCAACAAATAAGCCTGCACTACACTGCATTCATCTGGAAGTCTGAATGAAGTCCAGACTCCTATTTGTGCAGTAAGTATTCCTTCTCTAACACCAGTTTTTCTCTAAGACTCAACTGTATATATACCCAGATCGACAAGCCACGAGGAGACGATTTTATCCACCTCTCCCTCCGAAAAAATAAAGGAGAATTGCCTGCGAATGAAAGGTTCCGATGTGCATTATTTATTCCGATCGGAAACGAAATCGGCAGTCCCGGTAATACTTGCGTAGCCACGTTCCCTGTGCTTTCATCCTTCAGCATGCAGTTTTATCGCGGTGCTTAGCGCCAGCTTTTTTGCTGGGAGATCCACCTAAAGCCAGTTGAGTAGGGTTGAGGAGGTTCTATATAAAAAATCTACTGTAATATAAATTTCTTTATATATTTTTGTGTATGCTTTTTAACTTTAGATAGATTTTAATTTATAATATAAAAATGAATTTTTTTTAAATTAAAAATTTATTTAATATTTGCGTATCACATTAGATTTATTTATACGAAAATAAATAAAAAAAACTTTAAGTAAACAAAGGCACATAAAATTTCCACAAAACAAATTTACAAATAAAATTTAAATAAATGAAACAAAATAAAAACAAAAATGCCATAAGCATCGATGAATTTGTTATGCCTGTTACTGTTGGCTTCATATTGATTTTTATGTTAACAACCCATCACTGTCAAAATATTTTATTTTCTTCTTGAGTGATTGTGTGAGTGACTGAGTGACTGACTACTACAAATCAAAAATGAATTTTACACTGACACATTGATAAGTGTAAAAAATCAATAAAGTGACAGTATTTACACATACATACATGCACGCGCAAGCAAATTTAATAAAGAAAGCGAAATTTGCCTTAACTATGCTGAGGGGGAAAAAAAACTTTCTTTTATTTTAATTTATTAGACTGTAACTGAGTGATATTGATGGATGATTAAATGGAACTACCAACTACTTTGCCAAAATAGTAAAACTTTTGGAATAAAAAATTGTGTTAAATGTGGTAAAAGGAAAACTTTAAGGATATTTTCTTAAATATTTTCTTTCCAATAGTAATTTAATAGAAGGCAGAATGTTTGTTATTTCAATAAAACCATAGCTTTTGTTGGTAGTAAAATTTATAAGAATATTTTTTCGTTACTGTAAAATAATATTTATTGAGAGATAAACGTAAGCCTTAAAGTCTTAAATATTTAATCCTACCAGTGTTGGACCAAAATAAAAGTTTCCAAATTAAAACGAAAATCAATTCCATTGTTTTTTTCATTTGTCTCTGGATTATTAGCATTTGTTCAAATTATTTAAAACTTTCAATTAAGCTTGTGCAACTTGTAGGTTTTTGAAAGCGCAGGCACTATCCCACAAATGTAGTGACTTATGCAGACAACATCGTGGTCTTAGTGATGGGAAAATTCTTGTCCACTACGAGCGAGGTAATACAGAGTGCGTTATTTGATTTGTTTGCTTGGGCCAGGGACAAGGGACTGGGAGTAAACCCCCAGAAGACAGATATATTTCTCTTTACCAGGATATACAAGGTGGCGGATTTCGAGCTGCCAGAGCTTAACGGGGTGCAGTTGAAACTAGCAAAAAGGGCCAGGTATCTGGGTATCATTCTGATTGGCAAATCATCTTGGAAGGCAAACACAGAGGAGAGAGTTAAGTAGGCTCTCAATGCCTATTACGCCTGTAGGAACACTATAGGTAGGAATTGGAGTTGCAACAGGATTTACACATCCATCATAAGACAACTTCTTACGTACGGATGCCTTTTATGATGGAGAGCCGTAGAAAGGGGCGACATAAGGAAGTTCTTGACGAAGGTCCAGAGATGTGCTGTACTAGGCATTACAGGGACCAGGAAAAGTACACTACAGGCAGTGCTGGATATCATTATACAGCTTCTTCCCATCGAGGACTTTGATGCTGGAATGGCTCCAGGAGCTTGTTTAGACTTATTGAGTCAGGTGTGAGTGGAGTATGTTTTGATACACATGCCGGCATTTTGGGAAGGGTCAGGGAATAGTCTACTCTTGCAGTATGACAGACGACATGGTAACGAAACTTGACTTTGGGATCCTGCCCCAAGTTGTATTTCCGGATAGGAAGGCATGCAAGGGATCAGAGAAACTGTATGAGGGGTGTGCAGTCTTTACTGATGGATCGAAGATGGAGGAGGCACCGGGCCTGGTATTTATATATTGGACACGGCGGAAGAAATATCCTACCGACTTCCGTTTTTTAAGTTGAAATTCTGGCGGTGATGAAGGCCACGGAACTAATAGGGGAGGATGCGAATGGAAGAGAGAATGTTACAATCTACTTTTGAAGTCAGGGCGCTTTCAAGGCTCTAGAGGGACATTATGTCAGGTGTAGACTCGTGGGCGACTGCAAACGTGCTCTTATGACAATCACGGTGAACGCAGGGTTTGACTTTGTTGGGTTTCAGATTATTGTGACGTTTGCGACAACGAGATTGGCCATGGACTGGAAAGTAAGGGATCGGCCCGGGATATAGGACTCAGTTGTAAGCCGGCGACGCTGACACTGGGTTTTCTATAATGGGCTGAAAGGAACTTGGATAATGGAAAATTGGGCCAAACCTGGAGAGGCAGGGTTGATTGCGGGATCTCTTTTATGGTCTAGGATGGACACTGACCTGCTGCTCGATAAGAGCAGGGGGACTCTGAGGTGCATTATTAGGACTCTCACAGAGCACTGCGATGACAAAAAAATGGGACAGAAACTCTCCAGAGTTCTGCAGGGTATGCGGGGATGAGGAGCAGTTAGAGGTGGTAAAACATCTTGTCTGCCCCTGCCCTGGCCTGCAGAGGTGGTTTGTAGGGCGCTTTTTAGATGGATTTGGTGCACTCCCTGGCTTTGGACTAGGGAGCATCACTGTTACGTGTAAGTTAAATAGGTGATGTTTACAGCCAATAGACACTACTACCGTTCAAAGAGTACTGATGATGAAATCGCGTAGCTGCTTTCAAAAATGCATTCTACTCGGCTAGTATCGGTAGAAAAATCTGTTTTTTTTTAAATAAAACTTTCTTTCAACATTAACGGAAAATAATAATTTCTTTTAATAAAAAGAAATTATATAAACTTAAGCCAAACTAAAAATCAAAAATTTGTATTAAAAAAAATGAGCATCATTGGTTTTATCAAGGGGGTTGGGTGGCTAGGCAGATAGGAATTCAGCGCCTATGACTACTGACTTTCCTGGACTTATTGCAGACGGCAATCTGGCTCACTTTTCCTTTTACCTATGGAATGCTTTTCTTTAATTATTTTTTCTCCTTTTAACTTTTCTGCAGGGATTCACAAAGGGCCTCTGGACCTCTGGGTGGTGGTGGCCAGTTAGATTTGCCACCATTCTTCGTAACCCAACCTAACCGTTTAGGGTAACAAAAATTTACAAGTAATGATCTGGTCAGAACTGCAAAAAATTATTTTTAGGGGCGGGACGCTTAAAATTTATTCGCCGATATTTGATCAATAAAATTTTTGGAGCTTAATTTTCGTAACAAAAAAAGATGCGGTTTTTGTCCTTTGTCCAACAAGTTAGTTGTCCAGCTGAAGTTACGTTCAGTCATACTTAGGACATGGAATCATTTAAAATATAACATTTGGCTCGTAAACTTAGTGTCAAAGTCACGAACCATTTTTCATTTAAAACCTAGGAAGACAACAAACTGACAAAATTTCAATGTTTGGAAAAATTTGTTTAATACGGATATTATTTGCGTTTACATAAGCCTCAGTGTAACCACTAATTGTGTTTAATTCTCCGTTTTAATAGTTAGTCGTCACAAACACAAAATACTCCTACCAACACTAAAACCGTTTTCTTGAAACCCTGTTTTAGCTATTTCTTGTACTAAAAAAAGTTTTTTATATTTGCTGCACATATGCCAAGGACCAAAAATTTCATATAAACAAGTCAGTTATTTATACGAATTATTCTAGGAGGGCAAAAGGGCCATAAGTCAATTTTTTGAAAGTTAAACTTTTGTGCCCAAAAATCTTTTCACTTGTCTGTGGTTTTCTTTAAAATGAAAAATCTGTGTGTGTAGTAGTCTTAAAAGACAATAAAAATTTATTGTGACCAACAATTAGAAATTATGAATTATGTTCTTGTTAATTTGTGACAAATTTGTGTTCTTGTTGGGGTATCAAGTGGATTATGTCGCTGTATGCTAGAACACATATACTTGGCAATTGTTTGAGCATGAAAAAATTAAATGAAAGTAAAACTAAGTCTATGTAAAATGCGCCAACACATAGGCACTTTAAAAAAAATTAACGAAAAAAACAAACCAAACCAAAATAAGCCAGTTTAAAATCGGGCATAAAATATGCCTCAGCATGTTAAAGTTGTCATTGGGTGATACAGTGTTTTTATCTTTTTTTCATTGTTTTCCCTTAAGTAGTTAGAAAAATATTTCTTTAAGAAATAAAATTTCAAAACGACACTCTTTCATGCTGGCAAAACCACAACAAGACATTATGAGAAAATATGAAGTGCTTTGATACCCTGAGCCTCATATAACTTAAAAAGAATTAAGAAAGAACAAAAGTCCTAACATATACATTAAACAAATTATCTTGACTTTTTATTGTGCAAGAAAAAAATCTATTATAATCTTAGCCATTTGGTTGAAAGCTTGAATTTTTTTTTCAAGTTTTTTTCCTTTTTGACGTTGGCGATTATGTCAAGTGGTAAATGATTATGAAAATGTTACGCACACTTTATGTTTTCCATTTTTTATGTGTTAATGCATATGAGTTAAGTTGTATGTCATTTTTTATCAAGAGGTCTAATAAAAATTGTGTTGCTATTTATAGCAAAAAAAAAAAAATAAATATAAAAGCAAAAACGTGATACATTTTTGTTTAAGATAAAAAACCATGCTTCGCAAAAATTTGTCTTATTTTATACGGGTTTTTTGCACACAAGCTTTATATTTTTTCCACTTTTCTTTTTGTTAATTTTCTGAACACGTATTTATGATATGAAACAAAACGTTTGCACGCAAACACTCATACGCGCACTTAAAGATTTATTTGTCTTTTTTATATTTTCTCAAAACTACTGTAAAGCCGCTGATCAATTTAGTTCTTTAAAATGTTTTAAAAAAAATTGTTAAATATTTTTTTTTTTATAAAAATATTAAAAATAAATAATTTTAAAAATTTAAATTAATTTATATTTAATCATTTTTAGTGCTTATAAATTTTTATTTATTTAATTTTTTTATTTCTTTCTTAAGTTTAGTTTAACATTCGCTTGAACTTTTCGCAGAATCTTTATTTTAAAAATAATTCTTAATTGTTGCATAAATATTTATAACTTTATAAATTTTTTAAATCGGAAACTGTAAAATATTAAAATCAAACAGTCACCAATAAATAAAAAATATTTTATTTGTTTTTTTTTTTGTTATAAAAGTTGAGGTTGTATGACGGTTATGGTTGCGTATGATTAATATTTCCTTGTAACACAATTAAATATTCATTATACGCCATAGGTATGGCTTGAAAAAAGAAACTGAGCTTAACGATAGTTTTTTAACCCTTTCTTGTTCTAAATAATTTTGGCTTTACTTAAGGATACTTTGGCCAAAGTATAAAAAAATTAATGTATAAAATAAAAAAAGATTTTTATTCAGTTATTCATTCACTCTGTAACCTTGTAAGCTATACCTAGGGTGACCATTTATTTTTCGATTGATATCAGTACGCTTTTAAGTTTTTACCTTTTTAGGCTTAAGACCACATTAAATAAAGGCAGTCAAATTAAAATCAGCTTCTGAATCGATTATATCATTACTGCCCGTTTATCTGTTTGTATGTGTATTCTTGTAATTAAAGAACAGGTCGCAGGTCAATATTTGATTTAAAAAGTAAACTGCGAAAAATATTTAAAATAATTTCTGGAAAGCTGTCAGATCTAAGAAATAAAAAATATTTTAACTAACTTGTACGCTACACAATAGAACAAAACTTTTCATGAAAATAATTTGAAATATCAAATTTAAAAAAAATCAGTACAATCAGTGCTTGGTCTTAAAAATTAATACCATTCAGTTTACAAATTTTTAGTCAGTAAACCAAATCAAAAATCAGTACATATACTGATGAATATAGTACGAATGGTTACTTTACCTATACTCCAACTTAATACGCGGAATAATTAGCTTTCCGTTTGCTTTAGAAGTTTTTTTATTCTAAAATTTAATTAATTAAGATCCTCCACCCAAGCGTTAGCTTAACTTACATAGCATTTCATTAAAAGAAAATCTTTGCTGTTGAGACCGATTTCGCAAAGTGTATTCCATATTTATATTAAATTACGCTTTGATTGTCAATGAATTTTGCACTATAAATTTAATTTAAAGTAGTGCCGATAAAGCGGTTCTCTACAGCTGAGACAAAAATATGAATTGAAAATGACTATTGAACAAAAATAATAAAGTAATGGCTTCTGGACATGGGGCAAATTGCATGTTGGACTGTGTAAGGTTTAAAAAATAACGATTCTGGTTGGAGATTTAAAGAAGTGCGGTGGTGTTTTACAAGAAAAATTTTAATAAACATTTTTTTTATTCTGAGTGCAGAAAATAAGGGTTTTTTCATAATAAACCCCCTAACAAGAAAAAAAACTTATAAGAAAAGCCAATAAACAAAAATAAAAACAAAAAAAACAAATTTTGCAAAGTTAAAACTTATTAAATGCTAAGAGAAAATTTTAAAGTTAAAAGTTAAATATTTATAAAAACGACAAGACCACAAACACCACCAGCCATCAGAGGTATTTACCACCATCAGCCGCATTCCGAAGAAGCACTATCCAGCCGTAGGCCAACAGCCAGGTAAATCTGCATCGAAATTTGTTAGACCCAACTGCGGAGGAAAATTGACGCCTAAAAAGACAAAGTGTATTCCATATTTATATTAAATTACGCTTTGATTGTCAATGAATTTTGCACTATAAATTTAATTTAAAGTAGTGCCGATAAAGCGGTTCTCTACAGCTGAGACAAAAATATGAATTGAAAATGACTATTGAACAAAAATAATAAAGTAATGGCTTCTGGACATGGGGCAAATTGCATGTTGGACTGTGTAAGGTTTAAAAAATAACGATTCTGGTTGGAGATTTAAAGAAGTGCGGTGGTGTTTTACAAGAAAAATTTTAATAAACATTTTTTTTATTCTGAGTGCAGAAAATAAGGGTTTTTTCATAATAAACCCCCTAACAAGAAAAAAAACTTATAAGAAAAGCCAATAAACAAAAATAAAAACAAAAAAAACAAATTTTGCAAAGTTAAAACTTATTAAATGCTAAGAGAAAATTTTAAAGTTAAAAGTTAAATATTTATAAAAACGACAAGACCACAAACACCACCAGCCATCAGAGGTATTTACCACCATCAGCCGCATTCCGAAGAAGCACTATCCAGCCGTAGGCCAACAGCCAGGTAAATCTGCATCGAAATTTGTTAGACCCAACTGCGGAGGAAAATTGACGCCTAAAAAGACATAAACATATATGTTAAGTTTTTTGATAGGAAACATCTCCATATAGTTACTTACCTTTTGTTGCACAGTCCCCTCGTGTGAGCTCGTATACGAAAGTGCGCGAAAGTTAGAGCTGAGCTAAGACCAGCAGGATACCGGTTCTTGTTTAAAAAAATGGGTATTTGCCCAAAAGTGTAGGAGTTTCCTAGAAACAGGCAAAATTTTATATATATGAAAGTCGCTTGTTTTAGACTTACAGGTAACACAACTACAGACACGCTACGGACGGACGGCAGTTCCAGGCATCAAAAGGCCCAAGATTATCTAAGCTGAAAAGAATTAAGAAGAAGAATTTTAGTTAATTCAAGATTTTAAAAAATCGTTTTTTTATTCCTTTTTTTTTGTTATTAATTTGTAATTACATACATTAAAACACATTTATAATGTTTTATTTAAATTTATGAAATTAAAATATTTTTTTTATGATGAGTGGCTAAACAAAATACAATGGTAAGTCTCTAGGAGGTGATCACAGCTGACAGAGTAGAACCCGGGATGGTTAAAATTTTAACCTACGCCATCATGGTCGTATCCCCAGATTCCAGTGGGTGGATCTTCACGTTAGCATAACATCACCCGACACCCTAAAAGTGTTTGGTTTCATTTTTATTGTGTGGTCATCTTCGGGCTCCACACTCTCTCGTTTTTGTTTTGTTTTTAATCGCTGGTATGAATTTTTTCTGTAGTGATGAATTACAATCCAGACGCGTTGGCATACTAGCGCGGCCGAAGGTCTGGCAACTACGTTTTTTTCTATTTCGTTTTGAACCCCCCGCAAATGCATCATATATTTAAACAAATAGAACGTATTGAGGGATTGAAAAGACCACGGAAACAACTAATGCTGAAACAGATAGATCATGTGGAATTAAAGATAACTCTAATTTGAGGACTTAAATTTTAGTCTGGCAGAGAAGATTCAAATAAAGAATAAATTGTGAACAAAAGGTTTTTCTTGAGCTTCACTTAAAAATCTGGTCTATGCTGGGAAATTTTGATTTTAAAACCTCTTATATTGTTTTCGGCATGATAACTTAAAAGTTGATATTCATACAGTCGTCCAAACCTTCTTATTTATTTCCTTAAAATGTACAATATGAATTTTTGATGATGATTTTACTAAAAAACTAAAGATATGATATTGAAACAAAGATCACATTTTGGCATTCTATTCGCGTATTTCGGAGAATTTTTTGTCAGCAGTTAAAAATGTGGGTTTAAGAGATTATAAAAGATACGAAAACGGATAAATAGGTTTTATATTGAATTTTTACCGAATGTCACCTGTTAAACACAAATAATTTTTATTTATTTTGCAAAAATTTTTTCAACTGTAAACCCCTTTTTTGCACCACCACAATATAACAACAATTTCTTCTTTTTTTCATTTTACAATAGAAAATAAAACAAAATATTATTGGAACTTTCTAATTACTCATAAATTGTGACATTATAGACTCTTTTCTAAAACTGTTTTGCTTTTATTATTTCTTAATAACCAAAATATTTTTTGCTTAAATTAATTAAAATTCTTTACAATAATATTTTTTCCCAATTCTTTTACCTTTATCCATTACCATATCTTTTAATTTAAATTCAAGCCATAACTGTAAAAATATCGAAAAGCAATTAAAAAAAAAAATTTACATTTTCAAATTATAATAAAATGTTTTTATTCAGTTTTTCCTCTTTACCTTTTTCCACAGAAATTAACTTATAATACTTTGGAAAGTATGTGAATTGCATTTTAATTGGCTTATTACTAATGAGAATATACGTACAAGAGAAACTGGACCAAAATAATAAAAGAAAAACTATATTCGATATTTAAGTAAACATGTTAAGGAGAAAAGGAATTATAAATGTAAAAAGGATGTTAAAGTATTAATTGATTTGTATACATATGTATGTACTTATGTTTTGCATGAAAGAGTGTGTTAGTTAAGGGGTTCAGTGAAAAAGGAATTCGAATGGTAGTAAAGAGGACTTTTTTAAGTTCAAGTTTATATTTTAAGATTGTTAAGATTTTAGCTTTAATTTTAATATTTTTGCAGTACAAGAAGAATTTTTTTAATGAAAGAAAAAATAACAACAAAATAACAGACTTAAAAAATGTTTTTTAATTAAAGTAAAAACAATTTTGTAAGGAAAAAGTAAGAAACTGTAATAAAAAAGGTTGAAGGGACAGTAAGAAAGAGTGAGTAAAGGTTATTTAAGCAACTGCAGAATTACAGCGGGCGCTCCATCTGGCAAAAAATTGCTTATTTTTAAGTCACGGCAACCCCTTTATAAAGTCTCTGGTGTCCTTCAACCTTTAACCAGAGGCCTCACTAACCTGTCGGTTAACTGTCTAGCCTCCTTTGTTTCAAATCGGTTTCAAATGTTTCACAGTCTCTATTTTTTCTCATCTTTACACAATCTGGAGAAGTCTGGAGTGATTCTATCACGTTTGTTTTTCATTTATCTCATAACGAAGTGCTCCGTTAAAAGGCAAGTTAGTACCACTCTATTCAGTTTGGATAACAAAAGTCTAGAAATTCCACAATCACTCCTGTATATATAAAACAAAACCCGTGTCTTTTTTTAAACAATACAAACCATTTAAGAAATCTTACAGCCTTACACCTGAACTTGATACCCAGAGCCGATCTCTTTCCCACGAGCTAATCTTGTATTAAATTATCTAAAAGGAAGCACTATCCCAAATTTCAACCGATCTTAACATTCTGTGCTGCTATTATCACCCTTAGTTTGCGTATACAGTCGTCCATGAGCCTATATTTTACGTAATGTGTCTCTAGATTTATTAATGCGGCCTGACTGTTGAAATATATTTTGCACCCTTTTCCTCTCTCGCATTTCTTCCATCATTTTCGTTGCCCGCATCACTGCCATTGGCATACTCTTCGGCCACAAGTTGGGCTTAGTACTTAAAAATTCAGTTTAAAAATGGATTCTAAGAAATTCTAATTCAAGTGGTTCATTTGAATTAAAGTGTCTGGTTTTAAAAATTTTGCTCAACGAATGGTATAAGTTATCGGTGTAAAAATCAAAAATAAAAAATTATTATGGCAAGGGACCCCCTAACTTTACACAATATTTCTACATTTACCACATATGTACACTTAAACATTTTGCTATCAATAGATAAGGACGCACTTCTAACCAAACGTTAATGTTTTCAAAAGTAGAAAAATTAGAACAAAAACCATTTCTATTAGGTGTAATGCATTTTAAGTATTTAAAAACTAATAGCAATTTAGAGTATTATTAATTATTGCAGTAAAATGTAGAATTTAAGAATTAACACACATTTAAATATTTTTTAAATATTTGGTAAAAATCTTATTTCTAGACTATACTTGGTATTTAAGAGGGGAAAGTTTTGCGTCAAAACATGAGAAATGGGCAAGATATGGGAAATAATGTAATAGCAAAGAAACGTGCCCTCCAACAACTATTAACAACCATTTGGCGCTTCAACGATCCGAGACAAAATATCTTGCTATTCACCTGGATCGCCGCCTCACATGGAAGCCTCATATAGATGCAAAGCTTACGCAAATGAAACTTAATGCTGCGCAAATCCACTGGCTAATGGGTAGAAACTCTGTGCTTCATCTGGATTGTAAACTTCTACTGTACAACTCGAGTTTAAAATCGATTTGATGCTACAACATACAATTATGGGGCACTGCTTCCGCCTCTAACACAGAAAACATACAACGCCTTGAAAATAAAATTCTGAGAATGATAACTAGTGCTCCGTGGTATGTCAAAAACAGCAACATCCATAAGGATCTAGAAGTTCCACTTGTTAAATGCGAAATTCTGAAATATGTAGACAAGTATTTAAATAAGCTGGAAACACATCCAAACTCGCTCGCTCGAAGTATCTTGCAACATAGTGGACACTCCCGTCTGAAAATGAGGGATACTATTGCGCTTAGACGAAGATAACTATTTCTATTATGAGAACTTAAATTATAGTCTGGCATTGGCTTGACTAATATTATTTACTTAGCCTTAAAATTTGAATACTTATTGTTAGTTCGCTCAAGCAAAGATTCAGTAATAAAAAAAATATGCAAAAAAAAAAACTATTATGTATTTAAAAAAAAGAGACTTAACTCGAAAGTCCTTTAATTCTACCCTTCACATAGTGATAAGGGTACACTTAAAAAATTATTACAGTAATTGACTGTAAGTTATTTAGGAAATAATCCGTTAAGTTGTTTTTAAATTAAACTTCAATATAATATTTGTTTTTAACTGGTTTGAAGAAGGGTTATTCAAAGCCTTAAAAATGTCAAACTATCAAAATCATCCCTGAGAAGACTACTATCTAAAATTAGCAACATCGCTTTAACTCGAACCTAGGTATATAAATATAACTGGCAACGCTGTTCAACATACAAAGAAATACATTAAGTTTTTGTTTGTATATTTGAAGGTAGGTATGTATGAAGATGTGTGGTTGATGTTGGCACACGTTTGAAAATTTAAACACAAAAAACGCAAGTACTATTTTAATGAAAGGAGTTTGACAGTTATAGCTTACAATTGCTTTAAACATATTTGCAAAGACAATAAGTGTATATCGTGTCATATGCTTAGTACAAACCCTGCAACATGTTAAAGCAACCAGGCATGTTACATTGTTGGTTGCAAAGTTTTCAGTTATGTTTATGGTTTTTTTTCATGATGCATTTGAGGTTTCAAAAGTATAAAAATGTTTTGATATTTATTGGTTACATTAATGTTGGTTACATAGTGTGATCACTTTTATGGTTGGCGTGAAACATTAGTGATTAACGTGTTGCATAAACACGTTGTAAAGTTTGTATATTGTTATACGTGTATATTGTTTTGCTTAATTTGTTTTTTGTTTTTATACCCTTCACATAAGTGATAAGGGCATATATAAGTTTGTCACTCCATTTGTAATTTTTTTACTATACATTTGGGACCCCATAAAGTATATATATTCTGGATCCTTATAGATAGGGAAGCCGATTTAGCGATGTCCGTCTGTCCATGTTATGGTTGAAATCAACTTTCTGAAGCCCCCCGATATCGCACAGACCTAAAAGTGGTATATAACTGTCAGAGATAGTCGCGAAAAAATTTGTGTGGAAATTCAGCAAAATCGCCCAATAAATATCCGAGACTTAACCAAAAAACCAAGACTACGTTTTTTTTTTTAGTCTAAAACAACAACAAAGAACATACTTATGTATGTAATAATAAAAAAACAGCAAAAAAAAACAGAATAAGTCACGTTAATATTATTGAACCACACCCAAAAAAAATTTTATTAATATTAGTATTTATACATATAACAGGGTTGCCATACAAAGCTTTACTTAAACATTTTCAAAATCGCTCCTACGGCTTCCGGGGTTCTCCTGCAAAGGTAAAATGTAAGACCGACCCGATTTATTTTATCCATCCAAACATTTTTGTGGAAGATACTTACCCTCTGTCTCCAGCCCCTAACATGGTTGCCATACAAAATTTTAAAAAATAAGTAAAACCGCTTCATTTTCCCCGGAGTCGCCCCTAGGGGAAAAAAATGTATCACAGATCCCCATTAGTTTTTCCTCCCAAACGTATTCCTGGAACATACTTACCCCTTACCTCCACGCCCTAAGGGGTTGCCATACAAAATTTGAAAAAATTAGGATAAAAACCCCTACTTCTCCGTAGTCACCCGTGGAGCGTTAGAAAATTACACCGAATCCTATTTAAAAATAAAAAATACTTTATAAGTAAAAAAATGGATGAAAATAAATAACAACTTTGGGGTTTCGAAGGGGCAATATTAAGGGTATATAGGATTCGGCACAGCCGAATATAGTGCTCTTACTTGTTTTAAGAGCCATAGTGTGTGCGTGTGTATGTGTATTTGAGTGATTGTTCTTATACCCTCTACATAGTGGTAAGGGCACATATCAATTCGCCATTTCGTTTGTAATATTTTTTCTATCCATTTGTGCAGGATATATAAAATTAAATATAAAATTTGCGGCAGCCGAATATAGCGCTGTTACTTGGTATCTTTTATTAATTAAACTTGAAAAATATTATTATTTAGGTTGATTTGGTTTTAATAAGAAATAAATTAATAACTTATAATAAATAAAAAGTTAGAGCAGAAATAAACTCCTAAATTTAAGGAAAAATTAATTTGCCTGGATTTTTTAGTAACGCAGAGGTAATTCTATTAAAAAATAGCTTGAATGTCCTTTGACTGAGCAAGATTGCATTAAAGAATCGCGTTATCAAATTTTAAGCAGCGAATCCAAAAGTAGAATAAAATTAAAAAAGAGTTCAATAATGCATGAGAACGTTAGTCATGGAAAGGAGTTCTAATTCATGAGATCACTACTAAACTAAAATCTAGCAAATAATCAAAGTTCATAAAACCAGAAAAATATAATTTAGTCTGGCAATGCTGCCTGTTAAACTTATACTTACATTAGATCTTTAACACTTAACTTTCCCTTAAAAAAATAAACTTCATTTAAATTAAGCGTTTCCAAAAATTTACTTTATAATTTATGTTTTTCCTTTTTCCTTTTAATAAATATTAAAATTAAAACAGACACAAACATCTTTAAGTTTATGTTTAAACAACAAGACGATAACAATAAATTTAATTCTTTCATTTTGCACTTTTTTTGCTTTGACTTTATCAATAAATAAACTGAAAGTATTGAAAAAATTTTGGGTAAAACTTTATTAATATTTTTACTTGTTTACAAATAACCTTTTTTTTTGTTTATTTTTTATTCATTTTGCTGCCAATTTTCTTTTTTCTTATACAATTTTGTATATTTTTGTAGCTGAAAATGCACAACAATACTACAGGAAAAGGGCAAATGTTAAAGTTTTTTCAATATGAATTTTGATATTTGCAACGAAAAGTTAAATAAATCTACAAACAAAAAATATATTTTTACAATTTATGGTAAGAAAAACTTTATCGTAAAATTGCCAATAAACTGATATACACAATAAAGTGATATAAAGTAAAGTTAGTAGAATTTCGTTAAAAGGTGCTGGGGTGAAAATAGGTCTTAAACTATAAGAGTTCTTAACATTTGTGCCAGTTATGCAAAAATAAAATATTAAAAAACTTTAGAAATAATGTGATTGGTAACAATTTGTTTCTTAAATATTTGGAGATAGTCCTGCGTATATATTTACACTAGTGGTAGTAAAAGATGTATATGCACATGATTTTTGCTAACCAACTTGCTAATTTTTCCACGTACAACGTTATAAATAATGTTTTTTATTCCATTTTTATTGTAAGTATGGTGGCAATAAGTAGATAGATAAAGTAATTCGAGCTTTGTTAACTCTTAATTTCCTATTCAATTAAAAAAATTTATCTAAAAAATGTTAACTTAACTTGCTTAATAATTTTAAATTCACTAGCGTTAACATGGCTAGACCTGGACGATTCAATTTTCAATCATTATTGTATCTTAAAGAATAAATCTGTTGTAATAGCTTTAGCTTGACTTTCCATAGACAAAGAATATATCATATTTTAACTAGCGCTAAGGCTAAGGCCAAGGCTAAGGCTAAGGCTAAGGCTAAGGCTAAGGCTAAGGCTAAGGCTAAGGCTAAGGCTAAGGCTAAGGCTAAGGCTAAGGCTAAGGCTAAGGCTAAGGCTAAGGCTAAGGCTAAGGCTAAGGCTAAGGCTAAGGCTAAGGCTAAGGCTAAGGCTAAGGCTAAGGCTAAGGCTAAGGCTAAGGCTAAGGCTAAGGCTAAGGCTAAGGCTAAGGCTAAGGCTAAGGCTAAGGCTAAGGCTAAGGCTAAGGCTAAGGCTAAGGCTAAGGCTAAGGCTAAGGCTAAGGCTAAGGCTAAGGCTAAGGCTAAGGCTAAGGCTAAGGCTAAGGCTAAGGCTAAGGCTAAGGCTAAGGCCAGTCCTTTTTCTAAGGACTTAGTAAGATACAAGTTGGGCCAAAAGAAATCACCCTATTGGAAGATGCTCTTATTTTGCAAATGGCGGTCAATGTTAAATCTGTTTTGACGTTTGTGAACAAGACAGATATAGAACACAAGTGAGCTAGCCGTGAACTGATTCTTCTCTCAAGAACGCGGAAATATCGTGCCTATTTTTTTTTTTTGCATACCAAATCTTCTGTGGTGTTGGCGTAGCCCGAATTTTAATCGCTGATTCCCTGGTAGTCAGCACCGTTTGCAAAGGCACTGCACCGTTTGGTCACTAACCTTGAAGCATTTGGGACCACACCAGGCGCTGTCAAAAGTGGCCGGCACCGAAGCACCCGTTCTGGCGAGAATCTCGCCGCTGCTGGCGAGGAGGCCAACCCGTCGCCAGTAACATCGACCAGACGCCGTGCTTCGCAATTAGCCATCCGCTTGTCATCCCTTTGGCGAATTTTGGTCACACACCTGCGCATGTTCCCATATAAAGTCCGGTACATGCATCAGCTATTCCCTGTCATGCGCACAATACGTTTAACCCACACCCAAGCCATCCTCGATTTCGAAGGCGAAGTAAACAATTTTTCGATTAAAATCAGAGGGTACGTGAACCAGCAAAACTATCGATTCTGGAACACTAACAGTCCATGAGTGATGAAAGAGGATCCATTACACCCGCTCAAAATGACTGCGTGGTGCATCATTAACGCTGGAGGAGTGTTCAGGCCATTTTTTTCGAGGACGCCGCTGGTCAAACGACAATTGTGGATGGTGCGCGCTATAGGGCCATGCTAGCCAAGTTGTTTTTGCCGCAATTGAACAAACTAGAAACGGAAAACATGTGGTTCTAACAGGGCAGAGCAATGGCATACACTGCTCGAGCCACAACTGATTTTCTGAAGGCGGCGTTCCCGGGTCGCCTCATTTCTCGTTTTGGCGATTTATACTGGCCAGAAAGATCGCCCAATTTAACCGTTCTAGACTTTTTTGCGGGGTTGTTTGGAGTACTATGTTTACGTAAACAAACCCGAGGCCCTAACAGCCCTCAAGGACAACATTCGACATGAGTGCGACAATCTGTCGGCCGAAATTCTCGCTGAAGTGATAAAAAATGCCACAAAACGAGACCGTATAGACTTGAGTTGTGATGACGCCCATTTGGCCTATTTCATCTTCTCGACTTGACTAATAAAAATCTTAAGGTTTACAATAAAAAAACTAGATTTAAGTTTTCCATTCAGAAAAAAAATAGTGCCAAACAACACCGGATGACTTATTTTGGCCCACCTTGTATAATTCTTTAAAATTTTACAAGAAAATAAAGTTTTACCTAATTTTTAAAACCAGCAGAAGCAATTAATTTTTTAATTATGTTCAGTTTAAAAAAGAAACCCATATTTTAAATGGTTATACAACACAATATTAAAGGCAATTTAAATATTAACTAACAACACTTTTTAACTTTTTCTAATATTTTAACTTTTTTAGATCATATCAACTCTCTTTAAGCAACATGTAGGCTCTTAAGGAAATAAAGAAAATTGGCAAAATATATTTTAATAATAATACTTATTAAATACTTTTATAAGTGGTATTTGACATAATTGGCAACAAGTTATTTGCACAAGTTATTCTCGTTAAATTGCTTAATACCGATACAGCTTTAAACAATTGCAAAATGGCACAAGTACTCATATAAAAATATCTTATTTATGTTGCCACTTCAACGTTAAGTTTCTTAAGTTAATATTAAAACTAGTAATTAGTTATTATGTTTATTTTTCCATTACAACGAGTATGGTTTTAGAATTAGTAATTCTATTGAACTCTTAAGAGTGTTGTACAAAGGAAGCAATTATTAGAAATGAGTGAATAAACTTTCTTTGGCTTAAGAAACAAATTGGGGTTAATGGACGCAATTACGAAAATCAACAGTAAAATGTATTGGGAAAAGAACTTGAACACAGTGGTCTTAAGAATAAAAGTTTCTTAGAGAGATGAAAAAAAGAAGTTTCTTACATTAATTTTACAAACTTCTTTAATGCCATTAAAAGTTTTTCATTTGAGAAATAAATAATTAATTCTTACTAACATTGTAGGCACTCATGAATATTAAAGAGAAATGTAAAAATGGTTTTTTATGAACCTGAGAGGTTACTATAATGGCATTAATTAGATTAAGAAAATCAATAATAATAAATGTTTTAATTTTCATGTAATTTTAAAATTATAATCCAACAAAAATATGTAAAGATGATATAATCTATTTGCTTTTATTTGGATAAAAAAAATCTCCTTGTATTTTCAATCAATGGTGGTTTTAATTGATACTTCAATTGTTTTTTTTTTATTCATAAGTTTTTATAATTACAGAACATTGATTGTTCCCAGGTTACTAATGTTTATCGATTTTATTTCTTCCCCATTTAGTTAATTGCTCAAAACTTTTTAAGTATTTCGTTTTTATAATTTAATAAAGTCTTTTTTATTTAGTCACTTATGTTTACACAAAGAAAAAACTTATGACAACAGACAGCAAGTAATTACAAAAAAAAAACTTCAGTTAAACCTATTGCTTGTGAATATATTTTGAAAAAGTTCTTTAGGTTTCTACGTTTTTTAAATATCAATTTACAATGGCTGGTAACAATAATTTTGTGTTTAATTTACTAGGTGGTCTGGTAGCAAATTTATACTTTTAAACTTAAATAAAAGTCGTAATAACTCAAAGTTTTATTAAGAGCATTGAACAATAAACGGAAATACGGAATTTACCTTTAAAAAAGTATATCATCCAGGTGTCTTCCATCACGTTTATCACACAGTCCAAAACGGAACCTTGTGTTCTGCGGCACACGCTGCAGCACATTTGGTTTAAATTTGGCGATTTCTCGACGAATATTTTCCTCTAAAGCAACAAAAAGTTAGGGATTGTAATTTAAAACCATCTCTTTAAGAAACCCCCACAAAACACTCAATGGAAGTTATATCGGGTGATTTCTGTGGCCATGGAATGTCCCAAAAGTGACTGTTAAGTTTTTGGGGAGAATTTTTTTCGAACGAATTCAATCAAAGCTTTGGCTGTTTATTCAATCGCCCCATCATGTTTAAACCACGTATGCGATTTCTCCACATATATTTTTTTTAGAGTCACAAGAGATTGGGGATTGTAATTTTAAGCCACATCTTTGAAAAAGCCCCACAAAAACTCAATGGGAGTTTGATCGGGTGACCTCGGTGGCCTTCGGATATCCTTAAAGTGAGTTAAGTTTTGGGGAAAATTTTTCCGAAGAAAATTCATCAGAGCTCTGGCTGTGTATGCAATTGCCATCACGTTGAAGCGACATATGTAAGGAGACAAACGAATTAGCTCGCAGGTTTGGTAAAAAGAATTCTGTAATCATGACTCGATAATTTTTATCATTGACATTCATCGCCCGCCCTCGAGAATTTTTAAAAAGATGGTCCAATTATCTTATGCGTGGATAAGGTACACCAAATAGTTTCCCTGGGAATATGCAATGGCTTTTGATTTTTGAATCGAGGGTTGCAGGCTTTTGGTGACCAGTAATGTCAGTTTTGCTTGCTCACGTGGCTGCTTAAGTGAAAATGAGACTCATCGACCCAAAAAATAAAATTAGTAGTGCAAAACCCCTACAACGCACTTTCTATTCTTAAACAATTTGAATTTTAAAAACATGGAACTTCAGATCCTGTTTTAAAAGTTCATATATAATCGCTCTTGAAAGTACCAGTGAGGCTGTCTTTTTCCGTATTGAAGGTAGGGAGTGCTTGAAGCCGAGCCAGTTACGGGGAATCTCTAAGCCCACGAACAAAATAAATTTGCTCTCGGTCCATCACGTATTCGCCAAACACCAAGCCTTGAACAAAATTGTCGACGAGCAATTGCTTAAAAATCATTACTCTTAAAAAAATGTATCCATTGTAAACACGCGATGATCACTCGATCTCTGCGATATCGTGGCTGACAAATCCACACCAGACACCTGACACCTTGTTTTTATTATTACTAGTACCATCTTAATTTTTTCCAGCTAGGTATCTAGGAGACCTTAGTTGGAATTATGAATTTCTTCACGGTGAAACAATATTAGATTTCCAAATACTGTGTCATAGTTGGTAACAAAATTGTTGACTTACTCGCTAGTAGGACCCTTATTTTGAACAAAGTTAGACAATGTCTGGTGAGGGTTAGGATAATTAAATTGGGTCACTGCACTCCAGGTTATTGTAAAATGTGTGACGAAAATGATATTAAAAGCGATAAAGCACGTTGCTTGTCACTGCCCAATTGTACAGAGCCGTTTTGGCCAAGTGGTTGAGTAAAAATTTCCACAATGAATAAGAGATGTCTCGTTTTACGGAGAAAAAAACATGATTAGTAAGATATTTTATAAAATTAAAAATCTTTTTGTTTGGTTGCGGTTCTATCAACGAAATTGTAAAGTAAAAAAACAATTTTTATTAAAATTTAAAAAAAAATTTAATTGAAAAAATTACTTTTTGTTTTCAGTGAAAAAAATCAGATATTTTACGAATTTTGTTTAGATTTTTTTCTTATTTCTTTAATGAAAAGAATCAATTTGCAGTTATATTAGGATCTTATGACACATTTTATATGAAAAAACAATTATTATAAAAGTAGTAACATAAAAAAATTTCCGGGTCCTTTTCCTTGATGCATAATTTTTGAAGTGCCTAGATTTGTTCTGGTTCAAAATTTCCCGGCACTTTTTTAATTGTTTGTGGTGTTAAAACTGTACTTCTCTTGCCTTCGCTCTTTTAAGTAGCAGGAGATTAAATCTTTCTGAATATTTTTAATTTCAAATCTTGAAGTTCAAAAAGGTATATGTGACATAAGTGCCATAAAATTTAAGTTTTCGTTAGATTTAGGCTAGAAAAAGCTTTTTTTGGTAATTTTTTAACATGAAATGTTTTTTGTTTACTTTTTTGCTTTATTTTAATAAAGATTAGATTAGATGAGATTAAATCTAAGCTTTATACATTTTTTCATGAATACTCATATAACAAAATGCCTCGATTTTAGAAAGGGGATCATTATGACCCAACCCCCAATGCCCATGTAGCAAAAATTCAAGCCCTCAGCGCAGGGTAAGGGACGATCAATAAGTCCAGGAGGTTTTCAGGTGCTGATATATAAAGGGTTGGGCCTATTTTCAACACTTTTTCGACCTATCCAGGTACCGGGGTTTTTAACTGCAAAATGGTTGGCCTTTAAAAAAAACCAAAAAAACAGGCAGACTCTAGATTTAAGATTGACTGTTATTTAAAATGATTTGATAGTTTACACTTTTTGGCGACAATAAACTGATCATAATTTTTTTTGGCTTATATTTCTCAAACATCATTACCATCACCCACTATTACATTACTCCATATAAACTTAAATTGGCTTAATTTTTTTTGGAATGTAGGATTGAAAATTATTAAAAAATTTTTAACTGAAATAAATAAAATTTTCTTGTGTTAGTAAATTTAAGAGTTTTTAAGTTATTTTTTTTAATTTATCATTAATAATATTTTCTTTCATTTTCATACTTAAACAACCAACCAGCCCACTGTTCATTATTATGTTAACAATACAAGTATGTACTTGTAGTACATACTTGTACTTGTTGTAATTTGTTTAACAGTTTTTATTGTTGTATTTTTTTCTGCTTTTTATACTTAAGCTGAAGTACACTTCAATTTAAAATTTTTTAATGAGGAATTAAATACTTGTTATAAGCAAGAAAAAACTAAATAAAAATATGTTTAAATTTAACTTGTTAAAAAAAATTAATTATTTGAACTAATTACTATGAAAATATAGCGATTTTATTTAACAATTTTAAGTTAACAAAAGTAAAGATTCATTAATAAAATAAATAGAAAAAATGTCTGTTTGTGGGCACCAAATAAAGAAAATAACTGCTGATCATTTTATAATCAAACAACATGTGAAGGTAGAGCATGTGGGGCACTTGTGCTGATGTTAACAATTTCCAAAATGGTGGATCCTTCACCCACTTTCAAACTAGCCGAATAATTCAGATTCGCCTCTCATAAATGCCGAATTAAATGTCGCATTGTATTTTCTTATATTAAGTCTCAAGTTTAGGAAAATTAATTTAAATAAATAAAAAGAACACTGTTTGACGGCACTGTAGTGAAAAATCAAAGACAGTCGGAACTGACCGACTTTAGCTGGATTGTTTGTTTTTAAGGCCCTTATTTATGCTTAATTTAGTATTTAACACATATCACTAAATCTAAGGCGTTAAAAAATATTTTAGCAGAAATTACTTTTAAGCAACTTAAACATACATTTATATTTCCAAACACGCCACGCTTAAAAACCAAAAGCATTTCATTAACATATTTTTAAACTTTTTATTGAACAATTATTTTTAGGTCAAGCATTTCGTTTTACAAAAAAACTTTAATTTGTTTTAGTGTTAAATAATTGTAATAAAATTTATTTGCCAATAGATTTCACAGTTTAATTTTAATTGTCCTGCCCTTCATAAATATTATTTAATTTATTCAATAAAAACTATAAATTTACTATCAACAAGAACAAAAAATATTTAAATGCAATAAATTTAAAAAACGTATGAGAGAAGTATTTATTTATACATACAAAAAAAAAATTATACAAATAAATCAAAAATAAAACAACATTTAAGTGTCCTTCCGCCATAAAATATTCATTAACAGGCCAACAACACACACTCATGCATGAGGGTTTGTGCTGGGTGCGTGTGTGTGCTTGGGCCTGCATATTTTTGTTATTTGTGGGTATTTGTGACGTTTCAAAGGATCGATACCTAGATAAAAATAAAAATGGCAAAATTATTAATGTTAAAAGAAATGTAAAACTTTAAAAATAAAATTTGCCTGAAATTGTTGAAAAATTATTCTAAAAAATTAATAAGTTATGTGAAAAAATCAGCAAAGAAAAACACTGGAAAATTTTAATTGTTTTTTTAAACAATTTAAATAAAATTTGAATAACTTATCCAAAGCCAAAATTTTAAAGCAAGTTTCAGAGGAAAAAAGTGTCAAAACAATTTAGTAAAATCAAGTATTTGTATGTTTTGTATTAAATAAAATATTTGTAACTGGTCGTTCATGTTTTGGGAAAGTGTATTGCATTTAAAAACCTACAGGCAGAGAAAAACCATGTATTATTATGGTCGCGCGAATATGATCACGAATAATTTAATTATAGTATGGTTGCGGAGATCATAAGTATGACTGACAGAGCCACTTTAATTGTAGTAAATTTTTGGCGAAAAATGCAATCATAGTTTTGAATTAACTAACTACTAAATGTTTGTGATTATCATTATGTTGGTAATGAGTAGTTAATATCTTAATTATGAGTTTTTAAATATGTGATGCTCTTATTATATGGTTATCATAATCTTAAGACAACATATGTATCCATTTGCCTATAAATAAAGAAATGATTTTCACAAGCATAAAATGGTAATTTTTATCGTAACTTTGACAGCTTTTTTCGCCAAAAACTTACAGCAATTACACTATGGTTGTGGCAGTCATTTTAATGATCTTCGCAACCATAAAATTATTTAATTGTTAGTGATCATATTCCCGTGACCATAATTAACCATGATATTTTTCTTTTAGTGGAATCTAACACGGTATTAAAGCACTCGATTACAAAACTTAAAATTCGTATATAAATCTCAATCAGAAGTAAAAACATAAGCTAAGGCTCAAAAATAAAAAACATTTTGACAGTCATATTTCTTTAGAATAATTTTTTAATTCAAAGTTTTTAGTTTTTTTAACAAAAGTGATTGTTTTACCATGATAAAACTTGCGGAGTCTCATATATAACTTCCAAGGTTATATTGTTGTAATCACAGGACTTGGGTCCTTGTTTACATATGTACCAAATTGCTTTTGAATAAAACAAACTTTGTAAGTTGATCTATTTGATGTTAGTTTTGGTTACAAAGAGTTCAACAGATAAGCTCAGCTTTTGCTGAACGAAGTTGTACGAGAGTGGCTCTCAACATATATCTGCAATGAGAAACCTGCTGGGACTATTGTGCCTCTCCTTTAAGAAAAATAAGAAAACTGTATTATGTAATAGGATTAAGAGGCTGCGAAATTAGTAAGAAGGAAATTTATAAATCAAGACCCGCTTGCCATGTGAAATCCACTTTTTGTTGCTTGTTCTCTAACAATCGGCTGCTTTAATAAACATGCTGATGATTTTTTTATTTTACACTTCAAATCATTGTTAAATAATCAGTGAGAAAGAAACATTTCTAATTCCTCCTCATTTCAACACAACCTTCAATAATCCCAAGAACTTTGTCCTAGTTCCAACTGTACAGGGTCCAGAAATAGTCGCAATTGTTTTGCTTAGATACAACTTCCCTACGCAGTATCGCCGTAGAAGAAAAGTTTTATTATGTCAGTCGGCATACCAAATAGTTAAACTGACTCTCTTTAGGTCTTGTCTGGTGCAACTCTCAATAACTGGGAAGTGACTTGTCGCACTATAACTTACAAGATGTAGAAGGACTAAACAATTCTTGCTTATGATTTGATTTTTGATTTGGTAGGTAGGGATGTTAGGCAAGTCAAGTTGCTTTTCGCCGATGAGCTTGATTCTAATTGGGGGTGGCCTTGGACTAAACAACGACAACGTTAGCGTAATGCAACATTATGCAACGTTATGCAACATTTATTAAAGCGGTCTGCTTGTGTTTCTGGATTGCGGGTGGGCGGGGAGAGGGAAGACGTTAGAACAAATGATGAAATGTATTGATTTTATGACTTGCAAGGAATTAACGCTATTTCTGATAGTCGCAAGTATGACGATAGAGAATTTTTTGAAAGAATATCAGTCATTTGCTAGGTTTGGTGCAGTTAGTCGTTTAGTATTCAATAGGGGAAGGAAAAGACCTAAAAGAGCGGTGCAATTGTAGCTTACGTCTTTTCTCTCATTTAATTGTTTCTGGCCGTTTTGTTCTTTTGTGGCTGCCGCAGTTTTCCTGCCCTTAATGACGCCATGGGAAGATGATAATTAAGGCGCCACTCTTGGGAGCAACTGCTGCAGCTACGAAACCTACCCAGTAGCTCAATTCTGATAATGATGCTATCAGAAGTCACTACATTTTTAGAAATCGCTTGACTATGGTAAAATTCTTTTGTGGAGAAGGGTGGTTCTTATTATTAAGGCAAAAATCACAGCGAGAGTTTTTGCTTACTATTTTGTTTAGACTCCGCTCTTCATTAATAATAAAAATAACACCTTAATGTATGTCTGCAAATTGGTAACTAACCAGAATGAAAAAACTCCTTCTTGCGTTGGAACCATAAGTTTTTGACCAGAGACTGTGTCTGGCAATAATGGAAACAGAAACCCGTCAGGGTAATTTGTACCGGTACAGATTATGGAAAAAGTAACTTCGATGTCTACGTGGTGATTATGGACTTTCGCTTAAAAATTGCGAGTAGAAGTCAACCTGTTGTTGAGCCTAGTAACATAGCTTCCGTGGACTGGTTCAAGAACTCCCAGATGAAGTTACTCAATTAAGTGGAGTTCGGGAAGCCATACGTAAAGGACCGTAGTAAATATTATTAATTATTTTCATTAACAATATTTTTTGATAGTCAATTATATAATTAGCATTAGAACTTTGCCAAACTGTCCATTTGATACCTCATGTCGAACCAAATTTAAAAGTGGCGATTTTACATCCCAAAAGCATTCGAGGCATTGCGTTATGGCCGAAAGGTAGGGCAAAAATTGCAGGTACTGACTAAACTAAGTAAGACTAAATTTTTCTTCCAAGCTCAGTTTATATCATATGGCCTTAGTATATCTATGGCCACTCCTTTTCTCCCTATGAAGATTCGTCATATTAAACAGCAATTTTTTAATCTTCTCATAATACTGACTTACTAATAGCCTTAAGCCAGCTCGTCAACAACAATTTTGCCAACAATTAACGGCAATACTCTCGAACACAACACAGTCTGATCTTAAAAAATTCTATAGTTTCTAACGAAGGGCCCTTTTACAATTCCCTGACAGCTTTGTCTTAACGCACGGTATCATCAAGACACTAAAGGCTAGCTTAACGGCGACATAAGTACAGACGGCAATTTTTATTTGAATATGCTCTATTTTTAAAATATTCTGCCTTCGAAATGGAAAGTATCAGTGTTTGAAATTTACTACACCTTTCAAATCTTCTCCATAAGTACATGATGTGATGCTCATGCCCATCCTAAATCTATCAGTGTAAAAGGTATACCCTTTTTAAGGCTACTAGGTCCTACATAACTATTATCGGTGACATTCTTTTTAGAGATACCTTTGTGACCATTTAATTCATCATATATTTCCGGCCAAATTTTAAACCTCAGGGCATACATCTCAGCCATTGATTGACTTGTTGAGAAATCCTAGCGAAGAAAAATAATTTTGGTGGGGAAAGAGATCAATTTAATCGATACCTCCCATCCTCCCTTTGTACACCTCCTAAGTAAGCCTCATCTGGAAAAACATCAGACAAAAATAACACAGGACTCTGGCTTATGCAAAAGCCAGGTAGTCACACACGAAACGCTCCATCGTTTAAATGGAAATGAAAGTAGGGAAATTAGCTTAGCATCTTGCCGCCATATCCCTCACTAGTATTCAAAAGGTCATATGTACAGAATAATATCCAAGAACGTTTAAGGTGTCCTTCTCATAGTACCAGTAATATTAAATGCTTCACCTTAAGACCTTAGTCAGAAGATTCATGTTACATCTCTTTGCTACTATCTCCTACAATACAGTGAGTTTACAAGCAAAAATGGATCCTACAATCATTGTGTCCAATTTTAGTTAAACACTTTGGCTTGCAAGCTTTACTTCTTTTCCAGTAGGATCTAGGCCTTCGGATGTCCTCTTTTCGGTATAGCTTACTTCAAAAGATAACTAAAACCAATCTTTAACAGATTTTAAAGTTTTCCGGCAGGATATTTGATAACCTTGTTAAAGTCAAGAGCCAATCAGCACTTTTGTAGGATTTGGCTTAAAAAATGTCCTCTGTGCTTGAAAAATAAGGACTAAAGCAATCGAGTCAGATATTTAACAACAACATGTAAGAAGAAGATAGGCGCTTGAAAATGAAAACCTGTTTATTTCTACAAATACTAACCAAAGAATAGAGTTGTTAATTTTCCATAAATAGGAAGGGATACAGTTTTTTTCAAGAAAATTATAAATTAAGTCCTCTGAAGTTAACTTAGTCAATTCTCAATACATAAAGAAAATAATTATGCAAAAAACTCTTATTTTAATAATCAAAGTCAAAAGAGTATTAAAACATTATTAGATTATTAAACCAAAATTCACTAAAAAATACATTTAAATTAATGCCAGAAATAATTTCTTTATTTTACATTAATTAAAGGAGTTGTTTGTTAGAGATGAAAAATACCCTTCAAGGATGTGTATAACTTATTCACATTTAATTAAATCAATTTAGCTTCACTTTAAACAAAATAATCTAAAGAACCCTTCTATTTTACCCAATATTAAAATGAAACTCTATGTGTGTGTGTGTGCGTGTTCTTGTTTCCATTTATTCACTTAAAATAAATTATTGTCAGCATCAGTCTGATAGGCTTTTCGAATATGATGTTGAGATGTCTATGGTTGTTGATTCTTGTGGTTTTGCCTAAAAATGATAATTTTATCAAATCGTTAAACATTTGCATATTTTAAATAATAAATAAGTGGAAGAAATATAATCGAAAGAATTGAAACTGGTTAAGAAGTGACACGCAAACTTGTGGGTGTCTGCATGTTATCGCTTACTTGCCACATTGTTAATACTTGACACTAAACAGAGAAACGTGTGGGGATAAAATGTCAGAAAAGGGTTAAGTTAAATAGTGTTTAATTTGAAATTCAGTCCTTCATACAACTTAACTATTGGCACATGTGTTAAATAACCTCCGCTTTTCATTAAATAGACCAGAGAAGAGGGCAAACATTTGTAGAATTAGTTTTGAAAATTTAAGGGTAATTTTCATATCATTTAAATGCTTATTTGCATAAGTAGCTTTATAATGTGTTTTTATTTAATTAAGTAATAAAAAAGGCTTATTAAGGGAATAAAAATACCTCAAAATAAATAGATAGGAGCTACATATAGTATCAGTATCTTGAAAGGAAAAATTTTTATCATTCGGATGGTAGCGGTTTTTTGTTAACCCAAGTAGCATCAATGAGTCAATATTTTTCTTCTTTTTTTCCCAAAACTGATGTTGTTTGTTTTGCTTATGGCGGCATCGAGGTAGATAAAATCGTTGGTTTCGTGATATCTTCATCGGCGATACTATTGTATGCGTAAAAATTGATTCTTCTATGCCCTCCGCACATTATTTGTATTAGTCACCATATAACTTTCTTCATCTTTGCAGGAGACTGTACCCATATCAAGGACTTCAGTTTAATATTTTATTCTTTGGTTAAATTTGCGGACTTGATTTTGACTGTTAAAAATCTCAATACGCCCACACTCACGCCCTTCTATTTCTATCTTTTCTCAAAGAAATGCACGTTTTTCCGCTCTCTCTTTCTCAATACATGTTGCTACTGATTGCAGTGTTGCCATGTGAACCGAAATTTTTTGCTTAAGTAGCATTGCAACGCTCCTGCTTGTGGCATGTGTTACTTGGAGAAGGATTTAAGAGTGGACATTGAGGCGCTGTAACATTATTGGGGCAATGAGTCTGTTCTTCAAGCAGTTGGGTAAGTCAAGTAGAGTAAGTCGTTGCTGTTTATTGTGTCTGCAGCTTTGACATGTCAACAATCCGAAATATTTCAAATTGTATGTTTTGAGAGGATATCGAACATTTGCTATTACAAGATAATGACACGAATCTATGTTCAGTTTTTGGATTGATCCTACGAATATCACACTGGATAAATGCCTTCTGTCTTTCCCAACATGAACAATATGGTCTCTCGTTGTTCGATCGTGACCTTGTACAGGATGTTTGCTGCAAATTTTTAATTTTAAATAAAAAACGGTTCGGATAAAGGATTACACCGTTGTGTCATTTGCCAGTCACGATGCTGCAGTGGTCGAGTGAGCATCACGCTTTCACTGTGAAAACATTTTTGAAAGAGTAATGGACGTTACATAATTGTGTTTCGACAATTTAATTCAAAGTTTGGTATTTGGCGAAAACCTAATAGACCGAGTGTAAACTTAATTCGTTCGTGGGTGGCCAGAGCCCAGTCTATCTATAAGGACTCTCGACAGCATTGAACTGGTTGAAAGCAGTTTGCGTAAAAAGCCGCGACTTCAAAGCAGAAAAGAGCAGCCTGGGACTTCCAAGAGCGATTGCTCATGAAACTTTAAAAAAAGATCTGAAGTTTCATTCTTTAAAAATTAAATTGTTTAAGAACTAAAACGAAGTGGCTTTAATTTTTGTAAAAATTTTTACGAAACGTTTTTGCACTGTAAATCTCATTTTTTGAAGCGACAAGGCTTATTTTCACCGCAACGGCAACGTAGACAAGCAAATCTGCCGTAACTGGATTTCAAAATCCCGCAACTCTCTATTAAAACATCAAGAACCATTGCATCGCCCCGGGGTAACTTTTTGGTGTGCCTTATCTATGCATGAGCTAATTTTATCATTTTTTTTTTGAAAATTCTCCAGGCCAGACGACAAATGTCAACGGTAAAAATTATTGACGCATGATTACGGAATTTTTGTTGCCAAAGCTGTCAGCTCATTCATTGTACTATTCACACACGTGATCTCAACAGGACGACTTCACACAGGGGCGACTTCCCACAGAGCCAGAGCTTCGATAAATTTGCTTTAGAAAAAAATTTCCCCCAAAATCTAATTAGTCGCTTTGGAGACATCCCATGGCATCCCAAGTCACCAGATCTAACTCCCATGGATTTTTTACTGAGTTTTCTTAAAAAGAAATTTTACAATGACAAACTTCAATCCGTTGTGGCTTTAAAAGAAAATACCCATCGAGAAATTAGCTCAATTATACCAAGTTTACTTCAGCGTGTGGCGCAGAACACAAGGTTCCCTTTGAATAGTGTATTAAATCAAAGGAAGACACCTGGATGTCATAATCTTAGAAAACAAAATCCGCATTTTCGTTCTATCACTCAATCCCCTAAGCTTGAAAATATGGCAGATTTATATTTTCAGACACCCTGTATATATCGAGATGATGGTGCTGAAAAATACCTTTTTTTTTGCCACAGTAATGGCTAGCGGCTTAGTTTGTAATCGCATATTTTTTCGTTATGGATTTTTTTTCAGACTGTTGGACCAAAAATATTTTTCGTTACTTTTTGGCATTAAAATTTTCCGGCTTATCACAAACTCATCGCCAACTTATATCCTGTTTTATGCCGCTTTTGGTTGTAGTTGTAAGTCCTTTCCCATTTAATCGGACTTGCTTTAATACGGTGCAGATTTGCAATTAATGCTTCTTAAAATTTTTGTGAGAGTTATCATTATTAGGTTTTCACGTGGCACACCTTAGGTCACTACCTTTCTTGGATATTAGGAGCTGCTACTTCAGGAGACACCTCAGCGAGAAGAGTATTTTCAGTTCAGTTAAGTTTATAAAGTTTAGAGTATTAAATATATCTTGTGTAAATTATCTTGTTATGTTGAACTTTTATTTAATAACAATACATCTATTAACTTATTTAATAACTTACATAACATTTAATTTGTAAATCATACATATTGACATGAAAAGGGTTTATTTAAAATTAATATGTTTTCCTTTGTTAAAAACACATAAGTTTTCACGTTTATTCCTACAATAATTTTACAATAATGAAAAGTACAATAAAAATTGATTTGCTTGGATTCAATGTAAATGTTAATTAAAATTCATTATTTTTATTATGTAAGTTTTAATCGCTTACATCCATGTTAACTAACTTAAATAGTTGTAGTAAATCTGTTTAAACATATATTTACATGGTTTTATTTATTAATATAATCAAAATGCTTCATTAAGTTAACCTTAACTATACTGGTATTGTTCACATTCAATTGTGTGAAAAACTCATAAAATTTTCATGAGTTAATTGAGTGAGAGGACTAGCAATTAGATGATTCACAAGATAATCATATATTGAAAGTCATATATAGTATTTTTTTTAAATAAAAGGCCTAAATATAGCCTTTTTTAAAAAAAATTGTATATCTATATTCAAATAAAATATTATAAAAATATGATAATATGGAAATATGCTATTTTAACATACCTCGTGAATCCCCTTTATATTTTTAATGTCATGTATTTACTAATTATTTTTTTTACAATTATTTATTGATTTGTGCGTGTGTGTGTTAAAATTACATTAATATTTTCCATTATTTTTTCTTTTCATTGAAGAACACAATTTACTAGCAATCACAGCATGACATTAACTTAATTTTGTTTATCTTACTACTTCTGTGGTCAAAAATTATAAAAATTTATTAAAGAAAATTGCCGCAGTTTGATGCAAAACGCAAAGATAAATTTCCATGGTTTGTTTGGCGCTTAATTAAATACTATGTATATATATGTAACACAGTTTACTAAGTACATTGGTGCCACGCCCACAATACTTCAATCAAAATGTTTTTTTTTAAATTCATAATATTGGGCCTTTTGCTTCACCAATTTTTTTAAGATTTTGTAGGAATATATCAAACTTCTGGCGGTAAATTCTTCCGCATGAGGTAGCTCTCAAACGCCAAAATTTTTAAACCAACAAAAAGGGTGGGGAAACGCAAAAAAAAATCTTAATCTCAGTACTTTTATATTGACAGATTTTCATAAAATTTTGTTCGAATAATAACCGCTTTTAGATTAAAACTTTTTAAAGCGAAAAAGTGGGTGGTAACAGGTCTTAAAAAATTTACTCGATATACTTGTTCTGCACCAGTTTGTCAATTTGCAAGCACAGCATTGCCTCTAACATTAAAGTTCTCAGGGCAAAAAAGTGTGTGAGACTACTCTCAATAACCTAAACTATCATTACAAGTATTTCTATTTGACCAGTTTTTAGAAGATTTTGTTTTCATATTAAACGCTTCCAGTTTTAAAATTTTCAAGACAAAAAAGTGGACGGTGCCGCGCCCACAAAAACCAATCTTTCAATATTGGTAGTTAAATAGTGCCGATTTTTTTAATATATGCAGGCATATGCAGGGTGTCTGGCGTCAAATTTGAAGCATTAGAACATTGAACTGGTTGAAAGCAGTTTACCTTAAAATTAGCCACTTTCAATACGGAAAAGAGCAGCCTCACTGGGATTTGAAGTTTCATTCTTTTAAAATTCCAATCGTTCTAGAACACTGCTAATCTCATTTTTTGGAGCGACGATGTTCATTTTTTTATACGGAAAGTCAACAAGCAAAACTGGTGTTATTGATCTTCAAAACCCCGCAACTCTCGATTGGCACATTAAAAACAATTGCATTGACCTAGGGTAGCTCTTTGGTGTGCCTTATCCCCGCCTAAGATAATTGCAGAATTTTTTTTTGAAAATTCTCGAGGACAGGCGATGAATGTCAATGGTGAAAATCACCAACGCATAGTTTAGAATTCTTTTTGCCAAACCTGTCAGCTCATTCATTGTACTCTTGACTCACGTAGTTTCAACAGGGAAGGGCAGCTGCATACACAGCCAGAACTTTAAAGAATTTGCTTCCCTTTGTAGGCATCCCATGGCTAACGAGGTTGCCCGATCTAAGTTTCTTGAGTTTTTTGGAGCTACTTTAAAGAGAGGGTTTATAATGTAAATTTCCAATATTTTGTTGCTTTAAAAGAAAATATTCGTTCAAAAATCAGCTAAATTGAAATAAGTTTCCTGCGCAGAACACAAAGCTCCGTTTTGAACAGTGTGTTCAACTCGACGGAACACATCTGGATGACATACTCTTTAAAAAATAATAAAATCCGTATTTTCATTTTATCGGACAATGCTCTTTATAAAACGTTGTGCTAATCATAAGGCTTTTATTTAAATTTTAAAATATTAATCTGCCACCAGAAGCCCGTATAGGAACTTAGAAATTTTAAGAGCAACCGCGTAGATGGGACCACAAAAATTAAATTTTCACCACAAGTCCTTTTTCTAAAAGGATTTTTATGAAATTGTCCATGCATAGTTAGAAGTCTAACATAAATATTAAAAGGTAGTAAAGCAGGCGGTGCCGCAGTAACATATATTAGGATCTAAATATAGGGACTCATAACGAACCAATTTTTATTAAACTGTTTGCATGGCAATGATATCCAATTTCACTCCTTTAAAGAAAAAAACGCGGCCGGTACGACACCAAAAAAAATAGAACTCC
>OY757188.1:16783265-16843265 GCA_963583895.1 Melanophora roralis
GATTTAATTTATTTGAAAAATTTATAGTTGCTTAAGCAAAGCTTATTTTGTTACATGATCAATGCACGTGACTTCTAGCGTATGAGTGATATTAATACGTTTCACAAAATATACGCAATTACAATGATAAATTTTAGGAGCGAAAGCATTTATTTTCGATTGACAAAAATAGATTTTTAAACTAAATTTAATACAACGAGATTTTACTTAAAATATTTTTTAATTTTTAAATTTAAAATATTAAATACTCATATTCATAGATAAACAAAAAGTTTTAAATTTTTTCAAATAAATGATTAGTATAATATGGTAGTCTAAAATTTATGTTTAAAATTGAGACATGCATGAATTATTATTTTTTGTCTGAGGTCAGCAGTACTCTTCCCTTCAATCAGATATCGCCATGTTAATATATGCTTAAGAAAAACGGATGTATTTCCAACTCATACAAATACGTCGCTTCATAGGACAAAATTTAGCATTTAATTAGTTCAACTTGAAAACTACCATGAATGTTACAGCTATTTATATACTAACAACCAAAATTTACGTTTTACTATTTATTTGTATTTCCCACGACTTTTTAATTATCTAGTTAGATAATACGATACCTTTTTAGTTTGAAGCTTTTTTTGCATCTTCATAAGTACTAAGAGAGGTGTTGTTATCAGAAAAATTTTGATGTGTGAACTTGACTGCTACTTAGCACGTTGAATCGCTGCATACACTTAATAGCATTAGCAATACGTGATTGAAGTAAAAATACTCTTTTCAATAGTTTTTTCTTGACAGATCGCATGTGAGTCGTGCAATGCTGTCATGTTATTTTTGTTTAATAATGTCTGACATTTCGTAATGGAAAGACTTACGCCTTAACAATGTTTACAAATCGTTAAACTTTATTACAAAAAATTCACGTTCTGTGGGAAATATGTTTCACCCACATCGCTCAACTTATGACCAACATAATCGGGCTACTGAGCGTACTATTCGCAACACCATCAACCATTTTGAGACCCAACATTTATTTCTGGATAATATTTAACCGAAGAGACCACGTTCAGCACGCTGTGAAGAGAATATAGTGAATGTAGCTAAGAGTGTACATCAATACGGGGGAGAGTCGATTCGGCGCGTTTGCATCAACTCAGACTGACGTATGGAATGACCTTTAGCATTTTACTTTAAAATCTTTAAATTTAAAAGCTTATGCAACAACTGGAGCCGCCTGACCTTTCCAAGCAACATCGTTACACTCTCGAGTGGCCACCAAAATCGTGTGATATCACAACCCGCTTCGATTCAAGCCTTGAAAAAAAACATCAAGCGTGTCATTCGCCAGTTACCAATCTAGTCATCAAAAATGGACCATATGCGACATAGCAACGGCCAACATTTGAAAGACATAATTTTTTTAAATTAAATGCCAAAGAATGTTCTGAATGATAATAAACATTCCCCATTAAATACAAAATTTCTGTGTTTTTTCAAAGTAGGGAACCTCAAAATAGATCATGCGTTTTATAAAATATTAAATTTTAAGAACAAAAATGGCTAAAATTTAAAAAAAAAAGTTGTTACTACTCAACATTTAAAGAATTATTTAAAAGCGCCTGAAGTTGTTTCAGTTGTTTTAAGAAAAAATAAAATAAATAAATAAACGAACAATGTTCTAAGTAGTATGCGATTGTGTTTAAATGTAGATAAAAATATGTACTTTGACTTGGGAATACCTATAAGAATGGAACATATTCCCTGTAAAAAACACACTTTTACACACTTGTGAATTTAGTAGAAAATTATGTTAACTGCATGCTGTAATTTGCCACAACATTCTCTACATATTTTGCAAGCAACATCTGTGAGTTTTTTTATTGAATTAAACAAGAGTAAGAATAGGGGTTTATGAAAATGCAGTAACATTAACAATAAGACCAACAACTCTAAATATATATTTACTTGCTGTATACATAAGAGTAGTGCAGTAAACTTTTTTAATACTAGCTTTTTGCACGCATATGTGGACATGTAAACATGCTTTTTTTTTTTGGAAAAAAGTACACATACAGAAATGAGAGTTTGAAAAGATTATTTTAAAAATGATTATTAAGTTTGAATATTATTTAAATGCATATTATTTATTTCAAATATAGAATAATTTTTTTTAACAATTTTTCTTTAAGTGTAACTAATACCGTTAGATTTTTCTACCTTATTTTCACATGAATCGTACACTGCATATGAACTTAATATAAGAACATCTTAATGTGTGCTCACATACACATAAATATGCACATACGTCTAAATGTGTTGGTTGTTATAGCTTTTACTTATATAAGTATTAGTATTTTTAAAGTAAAATTACAATTTAAAAAAGTTTAAGAACTTCCAAGAGGTGGAAATACAATTTAAAAAAGTTGTAAAGGAAATCAAATAGCGCTTGAACATCATTTACTTTCAAAAAAACTATATATTTTTCTACAGATGTAAAACGTAGAATATTACAAAAATGAAAAAAACACACAAAATGCACAAAATTTTATGCGTGGAAGTAATAAATACTTATTAGGAGTAATAAATGAAATTCAACATTACTTTTTGAATGGGTTTTTGTTGTGCAAGCGTAATGACGGTAGCGTGTTGGAATTATGGTTTGGTTTTTTTGAAAAAGCATTGTGAAAGTAATAAAATGCATTTGTTTTTAGAAGAAAGAAAGAAAAGCATTTTAATAATAAATTGTTTTGTTTTTGGTTAGTGCAATTATTTTTGAACATTTTTAATGACTGCAGTAAGAAGGTAATATTCTTTAAATGATGTTTGAAAAAAAAGAAAAAAAGGAGGAGTATTTTGGTATTGTGTATTTAAATTTTTCGGTTTTATCGAAAGGGTTCCCATTAACAAAAGTGGGGTTAACGATAACAATTTTAGGAGAGAATTGTTCTTCTTCTTCTTTGTATAGATTTAAATCCCTATTTTTGTAATATTTACGCTTTGTTTTTCTCGTAATTGATCAAAGCATTTTATGTGCTTTTCCGAGCTAGAAATTTGGTTTTTTGTCTTCCCATGAATTTTCGTAGTTTGAGAGTGTTTTTTATTCTTTTTTCACCAAATTTTACAAAAAAGTAGACATTTATAATAAAAAAAAGTGTCTAGAAACCATAAAAATCTCTAGAAAAATTAGAAATAAAAAACCGCAACATATAAATCACAACTATTGACTTTTTTTTACTAAAATGGAAAACTATTTTTATTATAAAAAACATCAAGGCCCACTTCTCGGAAAACCAGACACTAAAAACTCTGATGCTGATTCTTATAACTATCTAAAAACCCCTGATAAGCGGCAGTTAAATACGTTTTACTTAGCGGCAGCTAAAATGTTATTAAAATTGTTATTCGGATGTTGAGCCGCGTTTTCATTATAAACAAAAGGCCCCAACTTCGTACTATTTTTAGTAAAGCCCTTAACCATCTAGAAAGTTTTTTTGAGGCTAAAATAAAAAAATTGCTTCAAATTGTCTAGATTCGACACCTCAACTAAGGTTAGGTAAGGTAAAACAGGCAGCCGTTGAAGGAAAGGATAGGATACAACTCACTTGGGTCCGCTTTATTAGGTCCAACACCTCAACCAAACGTTTTAGGAGATCTGTTATTGTAAAACTACCGCTGCTTAGTTTGATAGAATCCTGCATGGCAACGAAAAACGAGTACTAATCAATTAATTCAATGGACGCGCTTATTCTCTACACATGAACTGCTGGCAGTGAACTATCCACTGTTGTTGCAAGACAACGTATGAAAATATGACTCCAGTTTCTCGATATCGAAGAGGATATTTGTAATTCAAATGCAAAAACAAAGCTCAAGAATTTGATCAGTAAAGAAATGATAAGGAAGATATCTGAAGAATAAAATTACACAAAGTATCAATTACTTATTAAATTGGTAAATCCACGGAGACTTATATTTAGTAAATAGTGTTTGCCATTAAAAGGGTTCAAATGTAAAATATATTAGCTGATGTGCTTTTGTTGACATACTGGGTTCGTTTGATGACATATTCTATAAAGCGATTGAAATAGCTATGAAGAAAAAGAATATACCAGCAATTTTAATTGATTAGAGTGCACAAATTATATTCTTAAGGGTCATATAATTTGCCCCAGCCAATACGTTGAGAACCATAAGGTCCACAAGGAGAAGTGCTATCACCTCTCTTGTAGACTCTCGTAATTGTTGAATTACTTAAAGAATTAAACAAAACAGGTTCCAGGACTTTTGGATTCTCAGACAATTACAGTGGTGTGCTGGGATGAAAACACTCTTTCGGATCGCATGCGAATGGGTCTGAGCTTTACACTTGTGTAACTCCTGGAAAGAGGGTTGAATATGAACGCTTCGAAGATTGTTAAAAAATTGTTTGAGACAGGATAGTGGTGGGAAACGCTTTCTTAATATATGTGTTGAAAAGAGCCAAAATGTTTTTTATGTCTGTCAGAGACTGTTGGGGGTCATGGGTCCTTAAACCGAATATGATCTACTGGGCTTTTGACACTATTATGAAATCTATAACCACATTTAAGTGACCAGTATGGTGGCCAAAATCTGAGCAAGTCAGTGCTAAGAATGTGCTTAAGCCAATCCTTCCCCCTGCGTGTATTGGAATTAAAGGTGCCAGCAGAATATGCCCGACTGACACTCTGGGAACTCTACTTGGGTTGCCATATCTGCACTTGTATTTTACGGCTAGTGGTCGCTTAAGTGCTCTACGAAGTAATTAGCTCAAAATCTTGTAGGACATGTGATAACTAAAAGAAATCTGACTTTTGACTCCAAAACCGAGGTTGGGGATACTGTCCCACAAAATTAGGTTTTTATCGGACACTTCAATATCAAAACTTTTGGCCGGATCATTTGACATCCAAGTTATGAGGTGTCCTCCTTTTCTTTGATTTGCCTATGAACCCGTCAATATTTCGTTGCATCAAACCTATAAATCTTTGAGGAGAAATATGAGAAGCACCAATATTTATGACCTCTTGCATAGTTTAGTGGCCTTAAAAGCCCTTATAGCTTATGATGTCAACTCTGCATTACCGCTGCAATTTATTGATTTCCTTAACCGCGTTGGCGCTTAAAACTCGGTTACACTCCCATAGATTTCAGACCATGAGGTTATGTTAGTAATGAACGAGCGGACTGCCTTGCAGTCAGAACCTTTTAAGGTTGCAATAGAATTAAAATATCCGCTCTCCCTGACACTGAGCTTGCTTGTCACTGTCCAAAAGCTCAGGACCAACGTTAGGAGGTTCATGTGTCTCTCAAGATCCCAATCTAGGGAATTCTTCTCCCTAAACAGAAAGGGTTATTTTAAAACTTTCTGACTGGATATTGTAATCCCAGATGTCATTTAAATACAACCGGCAGGGTAAAAGAAGTGACATTCAGATTTCGACATATGGAAGATGACACCGCAAAGCACGTCTTATGCAATTTCCCAGTACTCTAGGCGAGAAGGAAATGTTATCTTAAGAGTATTGTTGTCTCAACAATGGGCATTTTGAGTTCTTTACCTCGTAGGGTATAAGGCTTTATTAACAGGAAATTATTTTTTGGGCAAACAAAGGAAATGGATTTTTTTCAATTATCCTTGCTGAACATTTTTAACGAATGTTTAAATGATTATTTAAAAAACCACTCCAATGTTCAATGAATGTCAATTTACACTATGTTGGTGATCACTGCATAATTTTTTAAAAATGTTTAATTTATTTTATATCAAGTAGATCAAAGTTTTACTGCCTTTCAATCGTCATATGCCAAATATCTAAATAACAAAATTTGGAATGAAGGCGTCATAGCTATGTGTTTCACATTTAATACTTTTTATCCTCCAAATATTCATTCAAAAAAAAAAAAAAAAAAAGACTAGGAAAATACCTCCGCCATAACTGGCATAAAATCCCGTTAAATGCATTTTGTGACTCCTCCTAATTGACGAGTCAGTTCGAAGTGTCTAAGGATGTATAAATATCGTGCTTATGTAACAGTTTATATGTTATTTTAATAAAAAAAACCTTATCTTAGCACAACTATGCCCTACTGCTCTTTTATCAAGCGGATCTTTACAAGCTAGGCTACAATGTTTTGTATCCATTTACCTTTTCGCATAAATATGGTAATCAAATCTGGGTTCTGGACCATAAAAATTATATCACAGAGGACAGTGTGCTTCTTAAAATCTGTTAAAATATTTTTATTTTTAAACAACACAATTTTTAAATTATTTAGGATTTAATCCCAATTTCCTTGTTAATTTATAGGGTTTGTTGTTGGTTAAGTTTGTCTATATGCATTTCATTGGTTCTTACACCAACTCATCAGTAGACTTCAACCCAAATTCTTAAAAAACTCATGAATATTTCCTGTCTTTATACAATAATCTCATCAAACGAAATGAGAATTACTATAAAAAAACCAAAACGTTCAAAACAAGCGAATAGCGAATAATGGTTTGTTGGATTCTTAAAAAAACTTGAACGTTTTGGTTTTTTTATAGTAATTCTCATTTCGTTTGATGAGATTATTGTATAAAGACAGGAAATATTCATGAGTTTTTTAAAAATTTGGGTTGAAGTCTACTGATGAGTTGGTGTAAGAACCAACGAAATGCATATAGACAAACTTAACCAACAACAAACCCTATAAATTAAAAAGCAAAAAAAAAAAAATTTAAAACAAATTTATTTACCAGCAAAAACAAATTGTCTAAACATTGTTTTAGTTTCCAAGTAAAAATAATTAAAGAATCGCCTCAAAATTTGGCCAACAACTTAGCTGAAAAAAGGTTTGTTAAATTAAAAATTTTCTATTGTGAACATGATTTTTCACTTCCGTTTTCTATGCTGCGAAACAAAGAACAAGTACGTAGATACAAATAACACATATAAACAAAAAAACATATGACATGGGGTCATTTCCACGTAATATGGTAAAAAACGATCGAAATGGATATGAATTGGTTCATATTTCATTTTTATTAAATTTTCATTTATGTTCTTTTAGTGTTTTGGAAATTATAGCCTTTTTAAATAGGAATTTGGAACTGTTTGAGTTATTTCCAAAAATATATGAAAAATGTTCGCACCCTTAACCATGGAATTACCCATTAGCAAAACTAAACAGAAAAAAGTAACACATTACCTATAAATGTGTGAAAACATTGTTCGCTCGTTGTATAAAATGTTGCTGTTTAAATATTTTTATACAAGCGTAGTGGTGTTTTTTGTTGTCATGAGCGAAAACAGCTGCAGTAATATGAGTAGAAAGCAGAGTTTTCGTTTGTTTTATAACTTGCGGTTACACTTAGAAAATTGCTAAAGTTTTATGTTTTTGTAAAACAATATTGTAATTGTTAATTCTAAGCGGAAGCTTTGTTTATATACACCTTTCCTTTTATAAATGGTAACCAAATAGTAAAAGCACATGTATGTACATCTCTGAAAAAAAAAATATTTAATAACATCTATGTACATCAATGAAGAAAATGTAAAAAAGACAGAATTAAAAAAATTTTTCTATTGCTTTTATCACAATTTGATACACTACCGCGTACAAAAATTAAAGGAAATCTTAAGCACCTAAAAGGTTTGACTTTAAAATTCTTCGAAATTATTTTAATCAAACCTAAAGTTGTAAACATTTTAAATCCAAATTCAGTTGTTCAAAAGCTTTTATCTTACAAACATATTTTAAGAACGCACATAACTAACAGCGATGATATGTAAACGAAATTGCAAAACAAATTCAATGTAAAATTTAAAAAATTTAAATATTGTTTTAAGAACTACTATATTGCATCTGTTATAATAGTAGTTTTAGTAGAAGTGGTAATTGGAGTAAAAACAAATTGACCTATAAGCACCGCTAACAAAAATAGGTATTCTGTGTAGCCATTTGTTTACCTATAGGCCAACGCTTAAAAAACATTTTCAAATAGCAAATTGTTAAAAGTTGACAGAAATACAAAAAAAAACATCCTTATAAATTCAGGGGCTATATGCCATTAAAAAAAATTAATTTTTTATTAATTTCACCATATGAAAAGTATTAGAAATTTGATCAATTCGGGAAAGTTTCGATTTCAATTGAATGCCGTAATTTTCCCCCATGCATTGAAGAAATTATGACGGGCGTATGAGTTCTCTGTATAAATTACATATTACGTATACGTTAATACATGTAAATTCAAATGATAAGTAATCAATAATTTTAAATACTGATGCAAATTAATATATTAAATTTCACCTAAAATTCACGTTTAAAATCATCTGAATTCATACTAAAATTTAAATTATTCTATAAAATTAAAATTATAATTTTTATTTTACATCATATTAATTTGTAATATAAAACCAACAATATATTTACGGTAGTTCATTTTTTTGTTATTCTTCAAAAAATAAAACAATTGGCTTTAATGTAAAATAACTAATCTGTTTTTAAATTATAATATATTTTTGTTACTTCTATAGAATAACTTAATAAGTTATAAAAGATATGTAGAAAAACAAAATTTTAAGTATAAAATTCAGATTTAAAAATTAACAAAAATTATTAAAAGTTGGATTTAAAAAATAATATGTTTATAAAAATTTATTTTAGCTAAATGCATATTAAACATAAATATGAAATAAATATTATTTATAAGTTAGAATTTTTTGATAGCTACAGATTCCTCCACTCTTATTATATATGGATTTGGCGAAATTACTCATTTGTCTTAAAATCAATCCGATTATTAAAACCGTAAGCTTCTCATAGAAGAAACATGGTTTAATATATGAGGAGCATAGGATAACAAAATCTATTGCTAAGAATGCATTGCCTAAAACAATTGTAAAAAAAGTCGTAATTCTAAACGTGTATGGCTTAAAATAAGATTGTGTTGTACCTCTGTAAATATATTTCAGGACTTAAAGTTGAGGGCTAGTCCTTTGTGACGGCTGTGAACATTTTGCTTCCTTTTTTGCTTATAAGCACAGCAGTTAAAATTTTTTGTTTAAAAGAAGGGCTATGACTTATCCTGGTATATTTTAAGCGATTAATAGTAAGTGAACATGGAAAGAAGACAATAACCACTTGAAAGCTGTGACCTTACAAATTTAACTTTTAAAGAGTTTTGACTTTAATATGCAGTTTTCTAAAATATTTTCGAGAACGGGTTTCATGTTTTGTAATTTTTGCTGTAGTTTAGAATGTTCTTAATCGCACTAAATTAATAAGTTTTGCAAAAACCTACTTAAGCTTAATAAAAAACCTTTTATGAAACATGACGGGTGTGCCTTTATCACCAAAACGTTAAAAAAGGAGGAGCAGTTAATCAGTATGTGATAATTTTAAGCTTTTGCGAAAAAAATAGAAATTAATATGAAACAATTTATTTTTATTTCAATTATTTTCGTTTTGCTTAGGCGTTAATTCTTTAATTGAAAAAAGTGATTTTCCTCCAATTTGAGAATTGCCTGATAAATCACTTCACCTGGACTTGGAAGCAGAGCAAGCTTCAAAGGTTCCTTTTTTCTTAAAAAATATAAGATTGGCTTTACATAAAAATAGCTTTTGGGCTTATTCTAAGTTTAATATTTAAATTTAATTTAATATTTAATTATTTTTATAATTATCTTTACATTAAGGACAATTTTCCGTCCACCTTTTTTTCTTTGGTAAATGTAAGTGGTTGGAATTTTAATTTACACTTTATTGAAAAGCAATAAATTTAATTGTTAATTTGAGTCACATATTTATAAATATACATATTAAAAAAACTTTTTTGTTTTGTTTTTTATATTTGTTCATTGTTATTGATTTTTACTTCTCAATCTAATGCTTATTCTCTTGTTTTGTTAATAACCTCTTATGTGTTAAAATTAACAACAAAAATCAGCAGATATATGTTTGTTTTTGTAATTATGTGGAACGTACAAGAAAAAGCTAAATTAGGCAAAAGCAGATTGCAGATTGACATTTAAAAAAGGACAGCACACATACACTAATGCCACTTACTTCCCACTAAACTGACGAATGTGATGCAATCGCTGTATTACGACAGTCTATATTTGCCCAGGATTATTTCATATGAGAAGTCTTTTAAGAGTTTTGGCTGATAGCCATAGAGACTTGTTTGTCAAGGGAGCAAGTCTAGACCTTCGAGGTGTTCCCTGAGTGATATCTTTCTGTATATTGCATAAAAATGTTCATCAGTTTTTGTGTTCATACATTCAAGTACCCTTACTAAATATTTTCAAAGAGATAACTTGTCTTACCAAAAAATACCTTTCTCTAAACTGCATCATGTAACGTGTACTTAGCTGTGTTCTTGGAGACGGCACGTTTGTGTTTGCTGCGGCATCAGCTCGCCGGATATGCGGGGTTCGTTTTCTCCGTACACCACTTACATTTAAATATCCGTGCCGATATTGTTATTATTAATGAAGATAGAAAAAGGTGTTAGTTTAAAAGTAGGCATTACAGGCAAATATTTTTAGATAGTGGCAATGGTGTTTCCTTTTATCGGTTATCGGGTCAGGAGTAAGTTATCTTGGACTTCAGATGTACTGTCCAAGTGAGCTGCCCACCCCTATTGGCATGTTTCAGCCAACCATGACATCTTGAGTAGCTAAATCTGTCAACAAGATGTCCCTAATGACATTATGCCAATTCCTTTTAGGTCCACATCACTACTTTACCAGCCTTAATAGTAAATTTACAGCATGTTAGTCATTATTAACACAGGAAAAATCAAAATTAGGTTACATTGAGCTTTATTGGGTTATCTATAACAATTCACAAAATTTACAAAACAACTTATTTATACTTCGCTAGACTATTTTTTATATACATATGTATTTCTTTTTCTTTAAAACATTAACTCTTGTTCTTATTTTTTAATTCTTATTCATGATTCAAATAATGGTTTTAAATAACCTATGAAATATTTTTATATTTAGGTATGTAGATATATGTATACATATGTTTCGCTATCTACACAATTTTTCGCTCATAATAGAAAGATACGTAATCACGTTATCTTCATCTGCTCCCTATTATGATTGCGTTAACAGATACATATATATACATATAAGTTTCAAGCTATTTGGAATTTCAAATTATTATTTATATAACGCCTTAAAGTATATATTTTATTCTACTTTCATGTCTCTATGCATGAACGTATATAAACTTATGTATATCCGGCCATGTACATCCGGTTCATAAATATATATTTACATATATTTCCTCTCAGGGCTGTAGTATTTGGAGTTGGGTTAATGGGTTAGATTTTATGATTTTGTGTTACTTCATGTACATACATATATGTTCTTGTACATGTAACTTTTTTATATATTTAGTTGTTAGCTCCCAAAGATTAGTTCCTAAGTTCACACACAAATACTTGCACACACATATATTAAACCTGTTTGTCTTATGTAAGCCACCCTGTAAATTTTCAGGTTAGGTTGGCTCGAATCTTTTAGCACAATTGCAGGTTGTTGGATTCACTATGCTGCCTGGTGATTTTTCCCAATATAGATTTAAAAAAAGTACTTACTCGGGATATTTCACATCAACGAAAGATGGAGCTGCCGTGGTTTTCGGTTATGTCAAACAGTGTTGGCCACGTGTCACCTGTTACAGGTTTAGCTCGTCGAATATGGTGTGAATATCCTATGGAACAAAAATCCCCATTAAATATTTCCGCATATCAATATATCCCTATCACGTTTCGTAATTTCAATTTATGATCTTACCCGAGTGGGATGACGACAAAACTTAACTTCCTATAAGGAATTTAAAATGGGGGTGCTCTATCACTATAAGGATAGCAAACTATGTGATTTCAAACAAAATTAATTTAAAGATATTAAAATCTTACCAGGTATAAATGTGGTGCTAATACTTGAAGCTTATTGCGTTAATTTCTATATTCTTTTTTTTCAAATTATAATTCTTCTCAGGAAAGCACTAAGTTTCGTCTTGAACTGAATGAACTAGTATGGTTTACGATCGGACAGGAAACACGAGTTTAGATTAATCATACTATCTAGTACCAAAATTTGCAACCCTAAAAATTTCCTTTTTTCCTATCTTAAAGGTTGGTAGTAATATATGTTATCAATTGACAGTGAATTGCCTGTGTCAAATCAAAAAAAAAAACCAACTCATCAGCTGTCAATCAAAATTAGAAAATTTTTGTGTCAGCCGCCAAAATTATTTTTATTAATTTTAAATATTTGCGGTCGTTACAAAGCCAGCTCATTGTGCGAAACCCGTGTGAAACAATGAGTTGGGAAGGCGCAAAAAAAAAAAAAAAAAGACCTTTGGATAAATTTATGTTTCCGGTCGGTTCATTTAACACGAAATGTTATCGTATGTCCACCAGTGGTCTGACACAAGGTATAGTTTGGGAAAAAAAAATCATCACCCCTAGTGCCTAACTTGTACTCCAAAGCCTTTCATCCTAACTAATAAGTGTGTGACATTTGGATTTGTAATTACGTCCAGTTGTGGCCTGATATGTCTTTCCTGGTAAGCTGCCTGTCCTGTTTGTTGGCGTCTAACTATCAATGGACATGGGTGTCAAACGAACGTGCTTCAACATTCATAAGGTACTTAGTTTTTCCGAAATGTGGCTCAAAGTAAAGTTAATTAAAAAATGTTAATAATGTTAATAAAAAAATATGTATTTACATACGAGGCGGTCATTAATTAGTTTAGTTATGCTGCATTCACTGAGACTCGTTCTCGTGTAAAACGAACTTAACTCCTGATCATATAGGGAGGTGTCTCATTGGGTAGCAAAGACCCCAACCCGTTCCAATATCATTACCCGTTCCCTACCCTCCTTCCTTATAAAAACAAATATCTTTTTAAGTAAAAAAAGATTTATGTTCCTTTTTGCCAAAAGAGGATTTTTGCCTTCATGGATAGATACACTAAAAAATGTTTATATGAAATCTTCCTGATATATACATACATCTATATACCCTTCAAGGATACTCATCCTTAGAAAGACAATATTTTAAACAAAAAACCATGTTAAAATACTTGTGCAGTTTAATTTTTCCATAAAAAAAATAAAAGCTTGTTTACAAAGTCATATGTGCACACATACACACATAAATATGTAAGTATGTACACGCGAAATAATTACAACTACTTTAAACGTAACTATTAAATATGTCATATTCAAAGATATTAGGTGGGTTTATTTACAGAAAACAATCAATAACTTTCGAAATTTATTTTCTTTTAAAGTGTTTACATACGCAAACCAGAGGGCCAAAACGGATCTTAAAATCAGTTCATTTGTTTACCAAAAGTTTTAAAGAAAAAATTCTTTATATTTCCTCATTGTTGTTCTGGATTACGTTCGTTCACACAAAATCCAGTAAATAAGAACACAAATTGAGAGCGCAACGTGGCTGTTCATTTACTGAGTATTTTAAAATATTACTGGCCACTTTTCTGCCAGTAGAAAGTTCCGTAAAGAAAAATATGTCTTCTTTTCATGTAAACAAATTATCCTAATCAATTTTCATGGGCTTAAATTTTGTTCACATTTGTTTAAATAGAAGAAAACTATAATTTAATGACGTTTATTTGTGAAATAATTTTTATATACATATATATTTTGATAAAGTTGGATTTTTCTTTTGGTTCGCGTACCCCTTGCCAACAAAAATTTTATATATATATATATATATAAATATTATATATTAAATAATATATATTAAATTTTTTTTCTTCTTTCTTTGTTTATTTCTTTTAAATTACTCAGTGTTACTGGACTTTACTAGAAAAGTTGACGAATGAAATTAATGACAAAACAAATTTGCTTGCATGTTCATTTACTTGAAAATTCCCTTTTGAGTGTAATTTTAAAAAATTTTCTTTTTACTATTATGTTGCCAGTATATACTGGAAAGTTATTAAAAACACTCTTACAAGTATTTATTTGAATAGGATGGTATGATAAAAGAATAATAAGCATTTTAATAGTGTCCTGTTGGGTCTCTGTTGAATAGGGTAATCCCTTTATCGGTTCTGGGTTGGTCTCAAAAGGTCGTCGCTACTGTTTCAAATGTTGTGCATGTACTATGCCTATTAGTTGGCCCTTAATATTCTCGACTTCATACTGACTATTTCCAATTGCCTTTCGAATTCTGCATTTTAACCAGGGGCGACAGAGTTTGGCGTTGATACCCTTCTTAAAGCAGCTTTGAACAAAATTCTTCCGGAAAACTTCCTGGCCAGGTTTAAAAGATACATATCGACTTCGTTTGTTATATGAGGCACTGTTTCTTTCATAAGCCTTGTTCATACTGTCATTTAGTTGTTGGTGTATAAGTTGCATACGATTAGTTTGTGGTAGAACCATTATATCTCCATCTTCAGTTGCATTCAGTTTTCTTAGCAGCTCGTAGGCCTGTGCATGAGTAATCATATTGTAACCTGTCAGGGCGAAATAAGGTGTTACTCCTGTTGAACTATGTATGGTTGATCGTAATGAGCATTCGATTTTTGAAAGATTTTCGTCCCATTTCGTTTGGTCTTGTTTTATATAGCTTCGAATGCTGCTTAGGACTGTCTGGTTGACTCTCTCGCTGGCGTTAGCCTGTGGTGAGTGCATGGCTGTTTTCAGGTGTTTAATTCCATACGTCTTTACCAGTTCCTTAAAGGCATCAGAGGTAAATTGTTTACCATTGTCGGAATGAAGTATCTCCGGTACACCGAATTTGTGGAATATTTCGTCTCTTAGAAACTTATTGACTGCTCCTGTTATTGCTTTGCGCATCGCTTTTAAAATTACAAATTTGGTTTTGTGGTCCAAAACCATAAACAGAAAAGCATTACCTGACTTGGTTCTAGGATAGGGCCCTAAGAAGTCTATGTAGATTTTCTGGAAAGGTCTTTGTGTCACTACTTGGTTACCCATGGGCGGTCTTAAAGCGTATTTAGGATGCTTTATCTCCTTGCATGTGCTACATTCATTGACAAAGTTTCTAATGTCTTTCACCATGCCAGGCCAATAATAGAACTCGCGTACGCTAAATAACGTTTTTGCTATGCCCCCATGGCATGTATCATTTTCGTGTGACGCTTTGATTACTTCGTCTGTGATGTTATCAGAAAGCCAAATTCTCCAACCATTATCATTTTCCGTTTCAGTGATAAACCCCACCTTCTTATATACAATGCCCCCCATAACTTTTAAGTCAGGTAGACGGTCTTTATTTTGCTCTATGGTGTCAATCAAGGATAAATATTTTTCGGTTTTAAAGTTGTCACTATTCAGCTGGACATGTCTTGAGCCTTCTAAGGTCAGTTCCTCTAGGTCTATCCGCGATAGCATGTCGGGGACAACATTTTTACTGCCCTTGCGGTGCTCAATGTTGAATCTGTACCTTTGAAGACGTAGACTCCACCTAGCTAATCTTCCGCTTAGGTCTTGTTGTTGCATGAGCCACTTTAAGCTCGAGTGGTCTGTGATTACAGTAAAGTCCATCAACTCGATGTACGGCCTAAATTTCTCAATGGCAAGTATAACGGCTAGACATTCCTTTTCGGTCGTTGAGTAATTTTTCTGAGCAGGGTTTAACTTTTTCGAAAAGTATTCAATTGGGTGCTCACCATCATCATCATCCAGCTGGAACAGTACTGCACCGACGCCAACATTTGAGGCGTCGCATTGAACGTAAAATGGTCTGTCAAAATTAGGGCTCGAAAGAACAGGGCTAGTTACAAGACGCTGTTTTAATTCCGTAAATGCCTTTAACGCCTCTGGTGTCAAAGAAAACTTCGTAGATTTTTTTAGATTATCCGTAAGTGGTGATGTCAGTGTCGAGAAGTCGCTTATAAATCGCCTATACCACCCTACGGTTCCAAGGAATTGTCTTATTTGCCTGGGCGTTTTTGGCGGTTTTATATTTAGAATAGATTCGATCTTACTCTCATCTGGTTTAACTGTGCCTGCGCCAACGATGTATCCCAAGTATCTGACCTCTTTATAGCAAAATTTAGACTTTTCCATATTTATAGTTAGACCGGCAGCTGTTAGCTTCTCTCCAACAATTCTAAGTTTTTCGAGGTGATCTTCGAAACTCGGTGAAACTATCAATAAATCATCGAGGTAAACGAAAATTTGTTCTCTTAGGATGGCTGGCACAACCTTGTCCATCAAGCGACAAAGACGCTGGGCCGCGTTGCATAGCCCAAACGGCATGACCTTAAACTGGTAATGTGGTCTTCCAGGGACTGAAAATGCAGTTTTCTGTCGGCTAGACTCCTCCAGTGGGATTTGCCAGAACGCGTCTTTCAGGTCTATGGCAGAAATAAAGTGCGTATTGCCTAGCCTTGATAATAATCCTTCGATGTTTGGAAGCGGGTATGCGTCCTTTTTGGTGACCTTGTTTAGCGCTCTCGCATCCAGGCATAACCGGTTTTTATTCGGTTTAATAACTAGAGTTACAGGATTATTCCACTCAGCTTCTGTTGCCTCTTCTATCACGTCTAATTGAAGCATACGGTCTAACTCAGCATACAGAAGTTTTTGCACAGCAGGGCTTACCGGGTAGTGTCTCATTTTCTTCGGTGTTGAGTCCCCTGTGTCGATTATATGGGTCTCTAAATGTGTTTTGCCTAAACCAAATTTGGTGTAGCACTGAAAAAATGATTTTGCATATTCTAACATGCTGGTTTGCTCTTTTGTTAACTGGTGCATTTTTGGCTCTGTGGTATTTTCAACAGCGATTTCAGATATAGCATTATTATTACAATTTATTGTTATACCTAGTTTAAGCCAAAAATCATACCCTAAGTATAACTCTTGCTTAAGGTTTGGCACTAAGTAAAAATACATTTCTTCATACCCCTTGACGGTTTTAAACCTCAATTTAGTTTTCCCGATTATTGAGTGGTTGTAACCATCGGCGGTACGTATGGATGATTTAAAATTTAACACCTCGGCATTCATTTTCATAACGTTCTCTAGGCATTTGTTTCCTAGGCAACTTATAGAGGCCCCACTGTCCATTAGGCCTTTCACCTTAATGCCGTTTAGTATGACATCCATGTATGGCCTGATGTCGCTTTCCGATTGAATATTTGCTTCAGCAATTTCTTTTCGCTCCTGCTTTCGAGTTCTGTAGCGTTGCCGTGTTTTTAAAATTTTAGAAGAAACTAGTGTAGTGTGTTTGACTATTCGTGGTTAACATGCCTTCAGCATGTAACCAAACGCTCACGCTTAGTGCAGCCATGTCCACATAAGCTCTGTCTGCTTGTTTCATGTAAAATGCTGAGCAGACAGATTCCCACGCTAATTAAGGTAGACGATAAGCTAGCCAGTAAGTTTATTATAAACTAGTGTAAGTGTATGTGTGTGTCTTGCCTACTTGTTGGTGAGACACAACGAGTAGAAGAAATTAATTAATAAATAACCTTTAACGGAACAAGTTGTTTTATTCCTTTAACGTAAGAAGTTGTTTTATTATCATTACATGGCGATCCTGCCAGGAGACTATTACACAAAAAAAAAAAAAAAAGTAATGTGGGAAAAAACTACTTATCGAATAAACCAAAAAATTTGCTTTGTTTAAAATATATGTAAATTATTAAAAGCAAAGTGCCGTCAAGAAAGATAATGGGAGTTATAAATAAAAAGTGAACAAAACTTAAATTTATAAAGATAACACAAGAAGGAAAAACTATAAAAAGAACAAATGTGATGTTTTAGAAAATCCAAAATTGTATTTGAATAAACTATATAAAATAAACATGCATTTAGAAAAACACTAAAAAGACTCAATTAACAAACATAAGTGTTAAAAAAAAAAAAAAAGGAACCAAAGAACAAAAGAGCGAAAAAAAAAAGTGAAAAAAAATTTACAATAAAACCAAACACACTACACTAGGGGTTGATCTGAATCAAAAATCTCGGCTCTTTTCTGATTATAGTTTCGCAATCTGGTTTCATATGGTATGATTTCTTTTACTTTTCTTGTAGTGTTTTGCAATTGGTTTCTAGGCGATGCACTAATAATATCTTTTCTTTTATCTTCATTGCTGTTTACTGCTTTAGGTGGTAGTTTTAGAGGATTTACTGTAGGTTCTATCTTAATACTATTTTTAATCGAACTATCGCTTACTGGTACATCTTTGTCTCTGAGCATGCTGTCCCAGTGCTCACCATGCTCTTTTGGCGGTTTCCCGTGCATTTGGGGCATTTCGGTGTAATGACGTTCTCGAACCCACACTTATAGCAGAACAAATTTCTCTGATAGGCTGTACAATCTATAAATGAATGTCCGGGCAACTTGCAGTTCCAGCAGTTACGTTGTTTCTCTGGAGTGTTTGCGTAATTAATGGCCTCTACCTGATAATTTTCACTTTCCTCTGGTAGACTTTCGTACTCTAACTCATTTACTCTTCTAAAGTTATTATTTTGTTGTCGATATATGCCCCTTTTGGATAATATACGCTCAGCCCTACGACACTCTTCCAGTAACTGGTCCATACTACTAATTTCCATCGGGAACAGTAATTGGGCTACGCCATCTTTTAAATTATCTTTTGCCAACCTTACCAACTCATATTCGGGAATAGAAAATCGTAGCTGGTTCTGTAGTTTTACTATTTCCGCCAGAAACGAGTCAGCAGACTCAGACGGTTGCTGTCTTCTTTCCATTATTCTCCTCTGTATCTCGAAGTCACTTTCGTACCGCCTGAACTTGCGAAGAAGTTGATATTTTAGGTGACCCCATTCACATGATGGATTTTGTCGGCGGAAATCCCAAAACCATTGTTGTGCGTTGCCGGTTACCAGGTGGTGAAACCCTTTCATCAACGTGTTCCATGGACACTGGTAATCTTCACGCAAAGCCTCCACCCTAAAAACGAAATCCTCTACGCTCATAGACTGATTATTACCATCGAATTTCACTCCCCATTTTTCCATCTGTAAGGGCGTGTGCAGATTGTGAACATACGCGGCATTCTGGGGAAAACATTGTGGGGGTGGTTGTACCGGAGGTGGTGGTCGTGGTAGATTCTGGCTAGGCATATTCTGGTTATTCCTACTGTAATCTCTACTCTGGTTTGACAAATGGTTGTTATTTATGTTTGGATTTAATTGTGGTCTTGGTTGGTTTTCAAAAGTGGAATTGCGTTCCGATCTAATGGATTCTCGGACGATTTGTGGGACAAGTGCCAATATGTTCGCCTGGACCTGTCTCATGATTGTGGCTTGTGCAGCCCCTCCAGAAGCACTAACATATTCCTGGAGAGATATCCGATCTCCATTTGCTGGCATACGGGGATTTGCCTCCTCACCTTGGGCTTGAAACGGATCGTTTCGTCTTTGGGTATCGCGTTGTTGGACTAACTCCCTAGCAGTAATGCTACTATATTCCGGGGAACGAATTGTACTTTCTGTTTCCGGAGACGATTGTGTCTGCGGACCGGTACCTTGAGGAAAATTAATCGACATTAATGGAGTTATGCCAGTTGCTTGGCCTTGACGAATCTGTTGTGTAGTTGCTGAATAAGGTGCAGGGGTAGTTACTCTGGTGGTTTCTATCATATCATCTCGGGCATTTCGGTCAGGAGTCAGCTGATAGTTCGATGCTCTAGCCTTTCTACTACTTTTCGACCTAGTTTCCATTTAAACAAAGACTACTAACAAAGGCAGAGTAAGATAATAACTTTAGTTCAAACAAGAGCTTTTGTAAAACTCGCTAAAAAGCTTATACTCCTTTCGAAAAAATGTCAAAAATAAGTTTTAATCGCAATCAAAAGGGTTTGTGCGCAGTCCGTAATGTGTAGTTAGGGCCTACGACTATTTTGTCTTCACCGGTCAAAAATGTTTCTAAATATGTTTATACAATTAGTTTTTAGCAAATTTAGTATTGATTAATTTGTTTGTTTTCTCAATCGTTATACTTGACAAGACAATTGACAGTAACATATACATATACATATAACTAATGACTACAGTATTATTTTATTATATATGCTATTATTTAGTTTCGTTTATTTATTTACTAATTTATTTATTTAAGATTTTTTTTATTTTTATTTTTTTTTTAGGTGTCTATAATTTTGTTATAGCTGGATTTGTAGCAGTTTTCCCAAAAAGTGTGGCATGAAATATTCCCCTGACTTTCAACAATTTGTATCCTTCAATCATTGAACCATTCTAATATATCTTAGAAATGTAATATTTTAAAGTATTGTGAAAATTGCTGCCTCCAAAATTTATTAAAGTTTTTGTTATTAAAACTTTGAAAATTTTTCATAACCGTAATTTGCTTGTTTATGGTAGGAAATAATTTCCTGACTGTAAAACCTGTAATAAAGTGGACTGTAACAAAATCAATCTAATTTTAAGGTCTCCCAAATATAAATCGTAAAAATTTAACAGTAAGCAGCAATTGGTCATCAGCGTTATAGCTCCTTAGACCAAGTCTTCAAACTTGTCTTACCAATGCGGTTTAATTTTAGTCGTCTTTCAATGAAAAGTTTTATTTTACTTTCGTTGCAACGCAGGCATGGTACTTGGTACCTTCCGGGACAAACGAAATGTAGAAGTAAAACCCTTTATTGTAAAATGATTTTTTTCAAAAAGCCCGAATGTTGGGCGCCAAAATGTAACGTGTACTTAGCTGTGTTCTTGGAGACGGCACGTTTGTGTTTGCTGCGGCATCAGCTCGCCGGATATGCGGGGTTCGTTTTCTCCGTACACCACTTACATTTAAATATCCGTGCCGATATTGTTATTATTAATGAAGATAGAAAAAGGTGTTAGTTTAAAAGTAGGCATTACAGGCAAATATTTTTAGATAGTGGCAATGGTGTTTCCTTTTATCGGTTATCGGGTCAGGAGTAAGTTATCTTGGACTTCAGATGTACTGTCCAAGTGAGCTGCCCACCCCTATTGGCATGTTTCAGCCAACCATGACATCTTGAGTAGCTAAATCTGTCAACAAGATGTCCCTAATGACATTATGCCAATTCCTTTTAGGTCCACATCACTACTTTACCAGCCTTAATAGTAAATTTACAGCATGTTAGTCATTATTAACACAGGAAAAATCAAAATTAGGTTACATTGAGCTTTATTGGGTTATCTATAACAATTCACAAAATTTACAAAACAACTTATTTATACTTCGCTAGACTATTTTTTATATACATATGTATTTCTTTTTCTTTAAAACATTAACTCTTGTTCTTATTTTTTAATTCTTATTCATGATTCAAATAATGGTTTTAAATAACCTATGAAATATTTTTATATTTAGGTATGTAGATATATGTATACATATGTTTCGCTATCTACACAATTTTTCGCTCATAATAGAAAGATACGTAATCACGTTATCTTCATCTGCTCCCTATTATGATTGCGTTAACAGATACATATATATACATATAAGTTTCAAGCTATTTGGAATTTCAAATTATTATTTATATAACGCCTTAAAGTATATATTTTATTCTACTTTCATGTCTCTATGCATGAACGTATATAAACTTATGTATATCCGGCCATGTACATCCGGTTCATAAATATATATTTACATATATTTCCTCTCAGGGCTGTAGTATTTGGAGTTGGGTTAATGGGTTAGATTTTATGATTTTGTGTTACTTCATGTACATACATATATGTTCTTGTACATGTAACTTTTTTATATATTTAGTTGTTAGCTCCCAAAGATTAGTTCCTAAGTTCACACACAAATACTTGCACACACATATATTAAACCTGTTTGTCTTATGTAAGCCACCCTGTAAATTTTCAGGTTAGGTTGGCTCGAATCTTTTAGCACAATTGCAGGTTGTTGGATTCACTATGCTGCCTGGTGATTTTTCCCAATATAGATTTAAAAAAAGTACTTACTCGGGATATTTCACATCAACGAAAGATGGAGCTGCCGTGGTTTTCGGTTATGTCAAACAGTGTTGGCCACGTGTCACCTGTTACAGGTTTAGCTCGTCGAATATGGTGTGAATATCCTATGGAACAAAAATCCCCATTAAATATTTCCGCATATCAATATATCCCTATCACGTTTCGTAATTTCAATTTATGATCTTACCCGAGTGGGATGACGACAAAACTTAACTTCCTATAAGGAATTTAAAATGGGGGTGCTCTATCACTATAAGGATAGCAAACTATGTGATTTCAAACAAAATTAATTTAAAGATATTAAAATCTTACCAGGTATAAATGTGGTGCTAATACTTGAAGCTTATTGCGTTAATTTCTATATTCTTTTTTTTCAAATTATAATTCTTCTCAGGAAAGCACTAAGTTTCGTCTTGAACTGAATGAACTAGTATGGTTTACGATCGGACAGGAAACACGAGTTTAGATTAATCATACTATCTAGTACCAAAATTTGCAACCCTAAAAATTTCCTTTTTTCCTATCTTAAAGGTTGGTAGTAATATATGTTATCAATTGACAGTGAATTGCCTGTGTCAAATCAAAAAAAAAAACCAACTCATCAGCTGTCAATCAAAATTAGAAAATTTTTGTGTCAGCCGCCAAAATTATTTTTATTAATTTTAAATATTTGCGGTCGTTACAATCATTTTTAAAAAGTTTTTACACAATATTTGTTCTTATGCCACTTAAATAGTTTTGTGTGTTGTTGACAATAAGTTAATTTAGAGAAATAGTTGTTGATAGTTACAATTTAAAAACACAAAAGGCTATAGAATAGAAATAAATTTTTGTTCATTCCATTTTTTTTTTTTAATTTTTAAGAAAAAGAATTCCATTGCCTTTAACTGCCCTTAGAAGACCATTAACAATTTTAACGTTTTATAGTTATTGCATGCTTCTGTCACTTTGTCACTTTGACGTTACTTAATTTATGACTTTTTAAAAATATCTTTAGGAATAAACGGTATGTTGTTTCGACAGCTGGTTAGACAACCAAGAAACCCATATACACACAGTCAATCAAGCAATCATATAAACCAGGAAACTATTAAAGGAGGATAAGTTTCCTTATTTTTATAAAATGACATTTATTGGAAGAAATTTTATCAAAGGCAAAATTAATGCAAGTATTGGAACAACCCTTTTACAAAAAAAAATTAACTAAAAATATTTTAGCCCTGGTAACGAAGAAATACAAGCAAAATTCATTTGAAATAATAAAAACAAATTCTTTTAAAATAGAGAATTTTCCTTGACTTTAGAAAATGTTATTTTAGTTTGCTTCAAAACTGCTCGAAGTCGTTTAAACAGCAACAGTGGTTGCCACTACTTTCACCTTAGAATCTTTTATTTAGCTTTTTTTTTGGAATAAGGGACGTTACTGCAAACTTTTGTCATAACAAAAATATTTGTTTTGTTGTCCTTACAACGGATGTTGTTGAACATTTTTGTGGTTGATAACGTAGTCGTGATGATGATGCCTTACTGCTAGTGCACCATAGATTTTTTTTGTTTTTAATTTCGTTTTGTAGATATATTTCATTTAGTTTTTGAATAAAGATGGGAAGACAGTTTTTTAAGTGTCATATACACTAATGTTAACTGGAATAAGGATGTGAAAATCTTTCAAAATGTGGCTAAAAGATTAATCAATTTTATTTGATGCAGCCTGCGTTGGAAGTTTTATTTTTTTTTTAATATAAGCATCTCATAACTACGATGGTTAAAGGACAAAAAGTAAATAGCTCAGGGACGCTTTCAATAACGGCGATGTTAAGGCGTATTAAAAAAATTTATGTTAGGGTTTACGAGTAATGTCTGCGACATTTTAAAACTATTAAACTTCAACTCTTTTTTTTACAAAAACTAAGGCGAAATGTTTTTTCTTTCATAAGCAGATATTCTCAACAAATAAAAAAAGGACATCGTCATGATAAACATTTTTTTATACAACATTAAAAAATTTCGACACTAATTACAAAAAACCTACAACTCTGTGTGGCGCACAGTATAGCGACAATAATTGAAAACCAAATGCTAGCACTTTAAAACGTTTTTGATTCAGCTTTGATATTCTTCAAGGTGGGCCAAAAAAAATCATGCTTTTATTTAGCCAGTAGCGGCCAATGTCAAATCTGTTTTGACATATGCTCCAAACCATTGAATAATACAATCCCCAAGAACATAAATAAATCGTGTCTATTTTTTTGCGTAACAATTCGTCTGTGGTGTTTGCGCAGCTCGAATACCATGGCCGATCCCCAGTCGTCCGGCAGAGACTGCGCAAACACTGCACCTTTTGGCCACCAATCTTGGAAATAATGGAACGACAAGAGATGCTCCTAAGAGTGGCCGGCTCCGAAATGCCAAAAATGTCGCAGCTGTTGGCGAGGATTTCAAGCTGTCCCCAAAAACCTGCGCACGTTCCTGTAAAAAGTCGAATCTGTGCATCAACATCGAGGCCGAAGTGAACGATTTTATGACCAAAATTGTAATGAGTGATGATGCTCATTTCCACCTTAGTAGGTACGTAAACAAAAAGAGCTATCGCTTTTGTGGAGCCAAAAATCTACGAGTGATGCTCAAAGTGACTGCGCAGTGCGCTGTTCACGCTAGAGAGGTCATTGGGCCATTTTTTCGAGGATGTGAGCCGAGATCTTTTTTGCCGCAGCTGAACGAATTAGGACTGGAGGATATGTTGTTTTAACAAGACGGAGCAACGGCACACACTGCGCGAACAACAACCGATAATTTTAAGGCGGCGTTCCCGGCTTGCCTCATCTTTCGTTTTGGCCATTAACATTGGCTCGCAAGATTGCCCGATATAACCACTCCAGTCTTTTTTCTTTTGTGAAATTTTTTGAAGCTCCGTATTTACGTGAACGAACCCGAGATCCTGGCAGTCCTCAAGGATAACATTCGACACAAGTGCGAGAATCTGTCACCCCAAGTTCTCGCCAAAGTTAGGAAAAATGCCATGAAACAAGCCCGTTACTTGTGATGGCGCCTATTTGGCCGATATCATCTTAACGAATTGACTATTAAAATTTATAAGGTTGACGTAAAATATTAAAAAAAAAATAAATCGAATTTTTTTGATTTAAAGAAAAAAATGAGAGCCAAACAACATTTTTTGATCCACCTTATAGGATATATTGTAGGATATATGGGAAGGACACGAAGCCTTGAATCAATGGAGATTGTTCCTTGAATTAAGGTATGTGTGCAAAGTTAAATATTTTTTTTTTATATTTCTTTTATATTTTTACTTTTTTGAGACAAGGACATGCTAAATACTTGTATACAAAATTTCAACCATATGTAAGCTTTTTACTTGTTATGACAATTTTTTTAAAGGGTACATGGAAAGAACACGAATCCTTAGAGAATAACTGAGGCAATTTTGTGTTTTAATTACATTTTATCAATTAAAATATTTGCAATATTCAGGCATAATTTGCAAAGGAAATATTTTGATTAACTGTTTTTTTTTTTTTTTTTTTTTTTAACAGGACATTTTTGAAAAAAAAAGGGCATGTCTATCCCAAAAATGAATTTAAAAAACTTTGACCCACAAATTTTCAATAATATAACAATTTTTTTTCTCTACTTTGTGGCAATTTTCAATTTTAACGATACATTGGACTTGATCATATTTTATCAATTTAAAAATTTTGACCAAATTTTATTGCTTTATTATAATTTGGCCACCCGTTATATGAAATCACTACACTGTGTGACGTACCATCATATAGTAAAATAAATGACTTTGTTGTCACCAAACATTCAAAAGCCAACAGACCACCACAATATGTCATTATTTTAACAGCTCGGGTGACAGTGATTTAATGATTTAGTAGTAAAGGTAGAAAACATTAAAACTAAAAAGTCAAAATTCCAACATAAATTTAAATGTTTGGAAAATTTTTTGCCCCGAAACTTCAATTTTTTTTAGAAAAACTTTAAAATATATAAACAGCCAAGATAAAAAAATTATTCTTCATAAAATATTTTTTTTGTCACCATTATCTAACCACTTTAAAAAGTTTTTAAGGAAATAAAGAAATAAAAAAATAAACGAAGGCCTGAGAAGGCAGTACATACATACATATTTGTATACTATAGTTTAGTATATTGTGTGTGACAGTTAAATATCCTTTTTTATTTTAAAACATAGCTTGAATATTTTGTCAATTATGTGATCATTGCCACCGTGTGCTTTAGTTTATGTAAGAAACAAATATTGAGGAATAGCGATATCTCTAATGTTCTTCCAAAGCATTATAGTATATGTAGGGTGACCATTCATTTCTGTTTCAAAATCAGTACGATTTTCAGTTTTTATACCTTTCACATTAGTGATTAGGGTATATGTAAGTTTGCCATTCTGTTTGTAATTTCTTTTATATATATTTGCGACCCTATAAAGTATATAATTTATTCGTTCTTAAAGATAGGTAAGTCGATTTAGCGATGACCTTCTATCCGTCTGTCTGTTGATCTGTTGAAATCAAGTTTCTAAAGCCCCCTCATATTTTTCGGACCTGTTTGGGATATCAAAATCTGAGGTACGCTTGCAAAAATTTTGCTATTGAAATTTAGCAAAATCGCCGGATAACTGACAGATATATAAGCCAGCAGCCACGACCACCTCTGTTTATTTCTTTAAAATTTGTATATTAAAACCTCTACAACTGCCCCTTCATGGGTGCAATGTAAGACGGACTCCCATTAGTTTTTTGTTACAAAAATTTTTGTGGAACATATTGACATCCTATCTTCACGCTCTTGCAGGGCTTTCATACAAAGCTTAACTTAACCTTAAAATTTTTTAAGTTGCTTCCACAGCTTCCAGGGTGCTTCTAAGAAATGTCAAATATAAGACCGGAAATAAACTTTTCTTCCAAACATTTTCGTGCGCAAACACTCACCCCCTATCTCTAGCTCCTAACAAGGTTGCCATTCAAAATTTAAAAAAAAGGGTAAAACCCCTTCAACTTCTCAGGAGTCGACCTAAGACGAATAAAATGTATCACAGACCCCCATTAGTTTTCCCTTGAAACAACTTTTAGACTTTATAAATGCATGTCATATTGCATAACCACACGTTATGAAGGGTATATAAGATTCGGCATAGCTGAAAATAGTCTATGAACCACCTTTAATTAGAGCGATCCAATTAAAATCACTTTCTGGGTCAATTAAATTAAAGTCAGCTGGGTGTCTATGTTTTCTTGTAAAGAATTTATTTGATTCAAAAAATAAATTCTCCAAAAACTTTTGCATATTTTTTGCAGCTGGTGATTGACTAAAAACAAAACCTAAATGACTTAAATAATTTTAAAACACTCTTTGCTGCTATAAGATATCTAACTATTTACTTTTACTCTAGTTAAACAAATTTTATGAGGAAAAAATTTAAATTTCAATTTATTTTGAAAAATCAGTACAATCAGTACATTTTCTAAAAAATCAGTACATTTTAGTACTCAAATTTTTAATCAGTACACCAAATGAAAAATCAGTACATGTACTGATGAAATCAGTACGAATGGTCACCCTAAATATAGTCCAAAATACTTTCGGTTAGGAGATCCTGCCACAAAGAATAGATTAAATTGCTAGAACGTTTCTGTGACCACAATGAAATTTTTTAAGCTTTATCGTTGACAAAAAAAAAAAAGAAATAAAAAAGATTAACGCCCCTATTGTATGATATACAATAATAAAAAAGCGTTTCATTCCATCTGAGAGATAGATGATGCTCGACCGTTAGTCAAGTGTTGCCAAAGAGACTTTTAATGGAAAAAAGCATAGTGTATATGAAAAAGTAAACTTCGTCCTAACTTACAAAATAAAAACAGAAGGAAAACACTCATACCGTATCCCTTTATCTGTTACATGTAAGTTAAATAGATGATGTTTACAACCAAAAAGACACTACTACCGTTCAAAGAGTACTGATGATGAAATTGCTTAGCTGCTTTCCAAAATGCATTCTACTCGGCTAGTGTCGGTAGAAAAATCTTTTTTTTTCAAATAAAAGTTTCTCTCAACATTAACGGAAAAATATTAATTCCTTCTAATAAAAAGAAATTATATGAACTTAAGCCAAACTGAAAAGCAAAAATTTGTATTAAAAACAAACTAGTCCAACAATAAATAAAAATTTTATTAAACAAATATAAGTGTTGCTTTTGTCGTTTAAATAATTATGGCAAGGCAAATGTTGCTGACTGGAAAACATTAAATACACACACACACACATAAGCCCTTTTGAAGAAACACATACAGCCATGAATGTAGATAGACACGGTTATTTATATATACGAACATTAATCCGTATCGCCTTACAAGAAAGAAAAAATAATGCCGTACACCAGCGAATATGAAGAAATATTGAAAGAAAATTTCGAAAAAAAAATTATTTTTTAATGCCGAAAGTAGGGGTCGCTATTTTATTTTTTTTTTGCATAACTTTGGCTTTTACTATTGGATTTTTAAGAGCTATATATTAATGTTTTTGTTCTCAGGAGACTAACGTTTTGATCTGATAGTCATTAATTTTGTATTGTTTTATCTACCAGATCTCAATTTTCACAGTCTTAGTCTTGTGTCAGCTCGCAAAGAGTTATAAAAATTTTCGTTTAGAAAATATTTTGATATCTCTATTAAAACACGTTTAAAAAACATAAATGTTTTTTTACCTAATGTAGGGGATCCTCCCTTCACTTTTTTCGTTATATCTTTTGCATTTGCTTTAAAATTTTAAAGAATGATATATCTATGATTTGATCTAGTCAATATTAATTTTTCGCGCCAAAGGTAGGACCCACCCCAAATTTTCGCGAAACGCCTTTACCCACTGTGTCCTAAAGATTATTCCTTACATTCTACGTTAAAAAAAAAAAAATTTGTATATCTTTTCAACAATGTTCATATTTGCTGGTATACCACGAATTGAATTTTTTCGAGGCGGTCTAATGAAAAAGCTGTCATACGATACTTATGTATATATTTCGACAAAATATTTATAAACATTTGTTTGTTTATTTAGTTCTTAACTACTGGTGAAACTTGTATCTAAACTGAACAATAACATTAAAACCATTTAAAACAGTCTACAAAAACAATTAATTTTCAAAATAAATATATTTGCAAAAAAAAAAAAATAATATTTTAATATTTATTTTTAATTAAATAAATGTCTAATTGTTTTGCATTATGGAAATTAATATTTAAATACAAAGATGGAACTGTTTAATTTGATAAAATAAATTTTATTAATAAGTTCCCAACGGGGAAGTGGACTGGTCCAAGACTGTTGACCTGAACGGTTCCTTAGTGTAGGGATTGGTTCTAGTTCTTGCACTTTATATGAAGAGAACCTGTAATTTTTACATTTCACTATCATTGGAAGGGGCAATTGGTTCCAAACTAATACCTAAGGTTACAGGTCAATCCTATATACGCAAATTTTGCATTAATTGTTTAAGATCCTGTTCAATCTACTTTGTTTGTATTTAAACGTGTGTGTGTATATATACAGATGTATGTTTAGGGGTAGGGACCAGTATTTCTATTTTTCCCCTAACCTCTTTAACACATTTAACCAGTTACTTTATGAGTGCCTTTTTTACCGATCACGACCAATAACTTTTTGCCAATTCATGTTTTGTACCTGAAACAGGACGAGTAGGTCGACCAATTTTAATACATTTCCCGCAGGGACGCTACATTTAAAATTCAAAATTTTGTATTTAGTATAAATTTATACAGTCCCTCTTTTAGTTGCGTTAACTAATATATAACATGCCAAGTAAGAAAGTGATATTCGGTCAAGCCACGTTTGTGTGGGGGCAATAAAAATAGTTGGTGGCATAGGATAAACCGGTTTGCAAGATTCGGAGAAGCTTATGTATACTTTTTACAGGTGTCAGAGACATGTGAAAAAAAAATATTTTGAAGGTAGAGTAATATTTGAGTCAGTTATAGACCAAAATTCCAATTGCGGGAGGACATTTGTATGGGGACTATGGCAAAAAATGAACCAATAATCACCAAAAACTAAAACTGATCTTTGCCAAATTTCATAAAAATATCTTCAAAATTGTAACCCGTAGCGTGTTCACAAATACAAATGGGTACTCAACCAGACGGACGGCCGGACGGGCACATACTTAGTAGGGGTTTTATGCGTTTTATCAGATGTTATAACGCGCAAAACTAATGATGTGAGTTACAGTTTCAATCATAATGATCAATTCAGAGTCACCTCCAGAGTCGATTTAGACATGTCCGTCCTTTCGTCCTGCTGGGTGTCCATGTGTTCTTATAATCAAAGTACAGGTCGCTCTTTTAAAGATATTTTGGTAAAATTTGGCACAATTAAATGTTTTGTCCCTGGCTCAAAGGCTGTTCTTTGTGGTGATTGGGGGCAAATTTTTTGATAGCCCCCAATGCCCCGAATCCCCCCCGAAATAAGCATTTTTGGCTATAACTGACTCGAATATTTCGCGATTTTTGGCAAACTTGCATATAAATCTTGTCTTATATTAACAACTAGTGTACTGAGCCAAAATATCATCTGCTACTTTCTTGATATAAAGCCCTTATAAATTCTTTCCCAAAATAACAATTTTGGCATTTAATCGTCCCGAATCTTACTTTAACTTTATGCCGCCAACTGTTTTACAAAAAAAAATATTGTCGGCCTTTTTTATGAAATAACCCCCGTAACATAGTTGGTGAAGGATATAATATGGTTGGGCTGGACCGAATTTAGCTTTTTTACTTTTTTTATCTAAATTTTAAAATCAGCCAGCATGATGCAGGAGATGCAGAAAATGCAGTCTGCTCTCCTGCAGGCCATACTTAAAAGACCATGAACTGCCTCAGGGTTTGTTTCTGGAACGCAAACGGCATCCGCCAACACAAAAATGAGCTCGAATACTTTTTAACACACCAAAAAATCGATGTCATGTTGATTTCCGAAACTCATATGACATCTAGAAGCACTTTCAAAATAAGTGGCTATACTTTTTATGATTCAAAAGATCCCAGAGATAGGTCATGTGGTGGTTCAGCTATATTAATTAAATCAAGAATCAAACACCAATGGATGGGTGGTCTCTCCGAAAGTTATATACAAGCAACAAACGTCTGCATCGATGAATTTTACCATAATCTCGTTATTTCGTCAGTTTATTGTCCACCCAGATTTTCCATAACGAAGGATCAGTACAACAGTTTTTACAAATCTTTAGGTCCTCACTTTATAGCTGCTGGGGACTACAACGCTAAACACACATACTGGGGCTCCCGCCTAATAAGTCCCAGAGGTCGTGTCTTGTATGGTTCTGTATCGGAAATGAGACTTCACGTTATTTCAACTGGGCAACCAACATATTGGCCAACTGACCACAATAAAATACCAGACGTAATAGATTTTGGCGTAGCAAAAGGCATATCCCCTGAGCTTATTGAGGCTCAACCCTCCTTGGATTTATCTTCTGATCACTCACCCACAATTTTTACTATTTGCAGTCCTCACCAAATTGCAACTAGTGATATTTTTCTGTCAAAAAGAATAAACTGGTTAAAATACAGAAAATTTATCAGCACGCACTGTTCGGAACACCAATCTTTAAAAACTTCCGAGGAAATCGATGAGTGCCTTAGTAGCCTCAATGAAAATATTAAAAAAGCCGTTGAAAATGCTTCTTCTACCTACCGTCAGGCCAGATACAACAAAATTTACTCAACCGATGTTGAAAAGCTCCTATCTGAAAAAAGGAGAGCCCGAAGAGAATGGCAAAAGTATAGATCGCCCCTACTTAAAAATAAGCTGAAGGAATGTACAAACCGATTAAAAAACATGCTGGAAGTACATAGAATGTCATCAATGAAGGAATACCTTGAAGGTCTAGACGCGACTCCTCAAACAAACTATTCTCTATGGCGAACAGCCAGACGTCTTAAAAGACCCGTAATCGCAAAACCACCACTGCGTAACCTGAGAGGATCCTGGGCTAGAAATGACGAAGAAAAATGCGATCTGTTCGCAAGCCATTTAAGGAACGTCTTCACTCCCAATTCATGCACTGACGTGAGAGAATTACCGCCTGTTGTAGCTAGACGTCCTATAGAAATACGTTTCCAATTTTCAGATGTTATAGAGGCAATCGCTAACCTAAATGACAAAAAAGCTCCTGGCGTTGATAAAATAAGCAACAAAATGCTTCTAGAGCTACCCTTTACAGGTAAAAGAATTATTCTTTTTGTTTTTAATGCCATAATTCGGCTTGAACACTTTCCGCCAATATGGAAAGTTGCCTTAGTAAAGATGATTCCCAAGCCTGGTAAAGATCCTTCGAAGGTGGAGTCTTATAGGCCTATAAGTTTGTTACCAACTTTGGCGAAACTATTCGAAAAGCTGCTTAAAAACAAGCTGAGTCCGATCCTTAATGATAACAACTGCATCCCAGATCACCAATTTGGTTTTAGAAGTCAACATAGCACAATCGAACAAACTCACAGACTGGTGCAGGTTATAAGAAAAGCCTTTGAGGAAAAGAAGTACTGCTCCGCGCTTTTTATCGATGTCTCTCAAGCATTCGATAAAGTATGGCACGAAGGCCTGTTAGTCAAACTAAAACTCTATCTACCAGCTAATATTTCAAGCCTGCTAGAAAAATACTTAACCGGCAGACAATTTATGATCAAAGAGGGAAACCAAATAAGTTGTTCCCAACCAATAGAGGCTGGTGTACCTCAAGGGAGTATACTAGGTCCAATTTTGTACTTGCTTTACACAGCAGATATGCCAACCAACTGTTTTACGCACACGTCCACATTTGCTGATGATACTGCTTTTCTCAGTATTGATAAAGACCCTAAAGAGGCTTCGAGTCAACTGCAACAACACGTTAGCCAAGTTGAGAAATGGGCAAGGTTATGGGGAATAAAAATAAATGAACAAAAATGTACTCACATAACTTTTACCTTACGCAAAGAAACGTGCCCTCCAATCACTATTAACAACCATTTGGTGCCTCAACGATCCGAGACAAAATATCTTGGTATTCACCTGGATCGCCGCCTCACATGGAAGCCTCATATAGATGCAAAGCTGACGCAAATGAAACTTAAAGCTGCACAAATCCACTGGCTTATGGGTAGAAACTCTGTGCTTCATCTGGATTGTAAACTTCTACTATACAACTCAATTTTAAAATCAATTTGGTGCTACGGTATACAATTATGGGGCACTGCTTCCGCCTCTAACATAGAAAAAATACAACGCCGTCAAAATAAAATCCTAAGAATGATAACTGGTGCTCCGGGGTATGTCAAAAACAGCAACATCCATAAGGATCTAAAAGTTCCACTAGTTAAATGCGAAATCCTGAAATATGTGGACAAGTATTTAAATAAGCTGGAAACACATCCAAACCCGCTCGCTCGAAGTATCTTGCAACATAGTGGACACTCCCGTCTAAAAAGGAGGGATACTATTGCGCTTAGATGAAGATAACTATTTATATTATGATAACGTAAATTTTAGTTTGGCACTGGCTGGACTAATATTATTTCCTTAGTCTTAAGATTTGAAAACTTATTGTTAGTTCGCTAAAGCGAAGATTCAATAATTAAAAATTATGCAAAAAAAAAAAAAAAAAAAAAAATTTATAAGGATTCTAATTCAATTTATTAAATTAAAAGTTAAAGTAAAAATATATTATAAAAGTGTTTTAATACATCTATGTTTAGATGGTATTCTGTAGTCTTCATTTAGTTAGCCTTTGGAAAAACAATTTTGTTTTATATTTTGTTTTTGGCATAAATATAAATGAATAAAATATCAAAAAACATGTGTAACTACTTTATGAATAAGTAAGAGAATAAATATTTTTGCCAAGGGAAAACATCTACATTCAAAAAAAAAACTGTTATGAAAATATTTTTTAATCTGGTTCAATTTAGAATTAAAATAAATTTTTACAATGAACATTGAAAAAAATTTGTCCATACTAAATTATTTTCGAACTCACAAAGTGTAAACTAATTTGTTTCTATCAGTTAAAAATGACATACACATGTGCCCATATATTGAAGAACCGTATACGACAAGGGCCCTTAGAACCATTTTTCGTTTAGAAAAAATTAAAATTTTTAAAAATTTTTTAAAAGGCAATTTCATTTCAAAATCCAAAAAACAACTACGATATAGGAAAAAAGCCTTCGCCTCCCAAACTGTCCGTATTTACCACGAATTAAGATCCTTCTCGAATTTAGTGAACTGATATCATATCAACCCTTTATTTTAATCGGATGGTCGGAAGAAAGACAATTGGTTTTTTTTTGATAAAAATCTAAAAACATATAAAAACTTTTGGCCCTTGTACTATAATACAGTCTAGTAAGGACAGATTCAAGCAATTCTACAGTTTCTGTACCGGCTCAAGACCTGGTTGGTTTTCGTTGTAGTTACACGCAAACTGTCAAGTAGAGTCTAGATGACCCCGTTTTGACAACACCACACCACTCGATAGGTGATAGGGTCCCCTTAACCCATGGTCCAAGGAAAAATGTAGTACAAGACCTTCCCTGTTGCATTGATGTATCTCGACAGGTCGTTCAGCCCAATTGAAGATACATCCCCTAGGCTGTCCAGTATATGATGGCCCAGGATCTTGTGCCTCTTCACAGACAGAGCAGGGCATTCGCAGAGAAGATGGAAAACCGGGTCCTCCTTTTTCCTATTCTTGCAGCTGCGACAGAGATCGTTAAACGTGAGGCCGAGTCGTTCTGCATGCCTTCCCAGCATCCAATGACCCGTTAGCACTGCCAGCAACTTGGAAATTTCCACGCGATTCCGGTTCATAAGTTGCGTAATACGTCCGACATCGAAAGAGGGCCACGTTTGCCTGGCGACCCTACACGTATCCAACCTCCGCCATCTATCGTCAGCAATGCGCAGAAAGAATCTTAAGATGCTGCCCTTAATAGTCTGCAAAGGAATTGCGACTGTGTTCACATTGGAGATATTCAGAGCAGATCCTTTCTTAGCTCATCTGCACGTTCATTACCATGGTAGCCCCTATGCGCAGAAACCCAAACCAGAGAAATGTCAGACAGCTGCCTTAGCTTAATCAATTCTATTCTACACTTACTGACCAATAGTGACGTGGTAGTGTATGATCTGAGTGGCAGAAGCGCCGGACGACTGTCGACAAAAATGCCAATATTGCCGCGAATATTTCTGTCCTGTAGTAGTTTACAACCCTTCCGAATGGCAAATATCTCGGCCTGAAAATCACTACATTTATCCGGAAGACGAAAAGTTGCATTTACGTCCAGCTCTTCTGAGAAGACACCGGATCCAACTCCGCAGTCCAACTTAGAGCCGTCCGTAAAGACCCTAATGCCATAAGATTCCCCAAGGTTACCCCTACACCATTCACCCCTGGAGGAAATAAGAACTTCAAAAGCCCTTTTAAAGTCCATTAAGGGAGAAATATAGTCAGAAGGTTGGTCCACGAATGGGGGCAGTCCTTGCAGAACTCTCGCATGCCCATATGGCCTCGATTTTCAACATGGCTCAAGAACTTCTACAGTATGAATATCCGTTTAGACAGTCGAATGTCAAAAAAGACCGTAATGCTCGAGTGTAACAAATCTAGATAAATTTTTCAGTATAATAGGATGGTACCTGTATAATATAAGTGTCTTAATTTTACACAGTATTCCAGATTTATCGGGTAAATAATCTAAAACATGAAGGTAACTAAGCTAAGGAAACCTAAGGTTTTTGTTAGCTGAGTAAAAGAAGTGAGTATTAGTTGCCCTTAGGAACAATAGAGCAACGGAAAAGTTAGCAAAACGGGAAGAAGACTTCAAGGTAACCCGATTAGATATAGAACTTGAAAAGTCCTTAATATGACCAAATTTGATACACTAACGGGTGACTTAAGAGCAACGATCGAGATTTGTAAGCAACAGGTGGTACAGAGGATGCAGGAAAGTTATCAAACCGATAGGGCTTTGCCTTTGTCACTGTCTAGTCTTAATAAAATTTTTCTTGTTAATAATTAAGACACATCATATTAAAGATAACAAAAAATTAAGCCTCTTGGACCCTACTGCTATCCTTGGCAAGACATACTTTAAAAGAAAATCTTCAAGCAACTTTCTTAAACATTTCTTTTTGTTGCAAGTGAAATTTACCATGTATGCCTTAAGCCATAACTTTTGTAGGATTTGCAGCATAAATAAATAACCTTAGATGCCTTGGGGAGCCCATGGGGGCCAACCGACAAATCCATTTCTTGAAACAAAGATAACAGCAAGTTTTAATTTTAATATCTCGATGGTTGCTGCTGATAACTCTCATGATTTTCCCTTTTAATCCATATTTAGTTTGGCGCATTGTCATCCATATTTTCAAGTGATCATAACAAGTTTTTATTCTATTGACCATAACGCGACTTTCGGATTTTTTTCAGAACTAAAGTGCATTGATTACTATACCAAACAGTACACGTTTCCTATAGATCTTTTAATAATTTAACCAAATTTCTAAATACCTTTATGCGATAAAATATTTTGACGATATTCAACTGAGCTCAATTAGCAAAATAAAGGCAAATATTGCGGCTAATTTGCTAGGACTAAAAGCCTCTGGGTGAAGGTGTGACTCCCTTCAGAAGAATCGAAAAGAGCAATAGGAAAGACAATGAAATTTGTAGGTAAACGATACATACGAGGGTTGACTTTTATGATTCGGGATTTGGCAATACTAGTGTTGCAATCTGTCAACTGACAGCTCTATCGTAAAGTTTGACATTTTCTTCGTTTTACGTACTCAGAACGTTTAGACATAAGAGCGCTATTTGTGTTGTTTACAGTAACTTAATAGATTTAAATCGACTCAAAAATAAAATTAAATCGTGAGCGTTTTTGTGCGATTATTTTTTACAACTTTCGAAGTGGATTAACTAAGCAACAGTGCATGGATGAACCAAATTCTGTTTTTAGCAATTAAGCTCAATCAAGGACCAGTGTTAATCGATAGTATAGTGAACTTAATTGTAGTCGTAGCTTACTCCATGATGAATTTTGTGAAGGTCGTCCAAAATTAGTTGTTGTTCCGAAAACCATTGATGCTGTGCATGAACTGATATTGGAAGATCATCATGTGACCTATCGTGAGATTGAGACATTCTTAAGCATTAGTGGGATTAAAAGGCATTCAATATTGCATGAACATTTGGCTGTCAAAACAAGTTTTTCCCGTTGGATCACACACAATTTGTCAATCGATCAAAAAAAAGCTCGTATCGATTGGTCGAAAGAAATGCTCAGAAAATACGATCGCGGTGCTTCGAAACACATCCATGATATCGTGGCAGGTGTTGAATCCTGGATTTACGCGTATGAGCCCTAAGGTAAAAAGCAGTCAACTGTATCGGTGCTTCAAGATGAGTCAAATCCAACAAAATGCTTTTCGCGCACGAAGAACTTTTAAGCAAATGATCCTCAGTTTTTTCAGAAAAACTGGACATGTCGCGACTGCACCACTATAATATCGAAGAACAGTCAATTTTTAGTGGTACACAACCATTTGTTTGCCAGTTGTCTTCCCAGAAATCAGGAAAACCAACTGTCGAAGGTGGATCACTCTTTACCTCAACAATGCGATGTCACACACTTTGGCTTAAACAACTGCCTTTTTAAGCACCCAAAACATCGATTTGATGAGTCATCCGCCGTATAGTCCATTCCTGGCACCGAGTGACTTCTTTTTATTCCCGTATGTAAAAAAACGAACTAAGAGGTCAACATTTTTCGACACCTGAAGAAGTGGTTGCTAAATTCAAAATGCATGTTTTGGAGATACCTCAATCAGAGTGGCAAAAGTGCTTCGGCAATTGGTTCAAATGCATGCAAAAGTGTATAGGTCTTCATGGGAAGTATTTTGTAAAGCAATAAAGTGATTTTCGATAATAAATATTTGCTTTTGTTCGCTTATCCCGAAATATAAAATGAAACCCTCGTAAGAGCAAAAATGCCGTCCGCATTAGGTCAGTATTTATTAATTAATCTCATCAAGATTATCTAAAGAGCGGTCTCGCACCCACATCTTATGGTGGATCTGCAGCCTAGGGTAGTGCCAGGTAAGGTGTTTTAGGGTCTCTCTTCCTTATCATATCACAGCCTGCAGAAATCCAGATAGTTCTGGCCCATTTGCTCGTCATATATTTTACATCACAGTGCTCTGTGAGAGTCCCAATAATGCACCTTAGAACCTCCCTGCTTCCCTTATTTAGCAGGTCAGTACGCGTCCTATCCAACCGGGACAACAAAAGTTGGAGATCCCGAAATCAGTTCTATAACACCAGATTTAACGCACATTGGCCATGACCCAAGTCCTTTTTAGTTCACGATAGAAACACAGTAGTGGCTTTAACGGTTCACAACAAATTGAAATATCGCGTGTCATACCCTTCATCGCAAATTCATCTTCAGTCTCAATGCCTACAACGTCACAAAAACCCAGAACCCAGCAGAGCCAAACCCTGCGTGTCTCCAAGTTCACCCTGAGAGCACGTCTATCGTCTACAAATCTAGACCTGACATAATATCCCTATAGGGCCTTTGAGGTACCCTGACGCTAATTTAAGATGGTCACAACCCCTCTTCCACCCGAATCTACCCCTTTTAGTCTTGCAGCCCTCATCACTGCCATAATCTCAGCCTGGAAAACGCTATTCGGTGGCTACGTTATCAACCATATGTAACTTCCACATGAACGCAAAGATGTTGGTTAAAATTTCCAAGGATTAAAGAACTAAATAATTAGCATTCAAATTTATTTAAAAATTTCTAAAATAGTATGTTTTGTTATAAAAAATTTTTATTCTATAGCATTTAATAATTAAAAATTTTTACAAGTTTTTTTGTCTTTTTAACAAACAAAAGTCAACATTAATTAGAAAATATATGTTTAAACAAAGACTTTTTTGTTTGCTTTAGTCTTAATATTGTCCCTATTCGGATGATAATTTAAAGGACCCTTATGTGTAAATTAATCATTAATTTACAACATAATGGTAACTTATAAAATTTAGGACCTAATACAAACAATAATTTTTCTTAGTGTATTAAACTTATACTTATAACAACTTGTTTACATTGTGTGCCTTTAACTTTACGATTCTGGTGGCATTAAAGGTGTTTGTATTTTTTTTTAACTAAAACACAGCATAATGTGGCAAAAAGGTTGTAGTTTTTACTGTTACAATTTTCAGCGAAACTGTTTTTGTTTTGTTATGTTTTTTTATACTAAAACAAATTATTTTGAAATATTTATAAAAGGCGCTGCATAAAATAATATATTCCAAAGAATTTCATAGAAAAGTTGTTATTTTACATAACAATTTTATTAAAAGTTTACCCTTGCAACAACTACCACATCTAATACCACTGCCCTGAAACAAATTGTCTTTATGTTTTTACTTTAAAAGCAATTTGGCTACTATGGGAAGAATTCTGGGTACAAAATTAGGTTTCAAAAGCATTAGACAAAGTACGTGTAATTTGTTTTTCTTTTTCATCACTATGGTCGCCTCAAAAGCATAAGTATAAAAGGATTTGGTGCAACTTTTTGTATATATAATATATTTATTTGTTTATTTTTCTACTTTAATTTGGTTTTATTTTTGGCAAAACTTAAAAGGCTGCTGGTTGGTAATTCCTTAAATAAAATAGGAGCATTAAATATCAAAAGGCTAAATACTTGTGTATAGAAAAGACAAATTAGTTTTAATACAATTTTAAACGTTTTATTTTGAAAGAGAATAAATAATTATATTAAAATATGGAAAATGAAATACAAAATCTAAATCATATAATAAACAAACAATTACTTTAGGTTAGGTTAGGTAGAACAGGCAGCCGTTGAAGGAAAGGATACAGCTCACTTGGGTCCGTTTAATTCGGTCCCTTTGTGTTACCTGGAGAGGTTGAGATAGAAGGAAAGAAGAAATTAAGAGAAGGATGAGAAAGAAAGAAAGAACAGAAAATGAAGCAAACTTACCAGGGTCTCTGGTGGGAATCGAACCCACAACCCCCAGTCTGGTAGACTCGTGCACTTACCACTGACCTACCGGGGCACCCTAACAATTACTTTATTATAATCAGTTATATTACAGTGTTAGAAAATTTTATTAGAGTAACAAAAAGTTGTGATAATATTTTAAAGTTTTAACTGAATATTTAAATTTTGTAATAATTGGGGTATTAAAACGGTAAGCTATCAAGTCATATTGTCTTAAAATTTTAATATTTTACAATAGTTTAAAAAAAAATTGTTGTTTTGCTTAAAAGAAAAAAAAAAAAAAGTTTTATAATAATAAGACTTTTTGAACTGTGTTTATTGCTTTGTCATAAACAATAGAAACCTGAACCGGGCGGCCGAAACTTTTAAAACCTGGCAAAATTGCCTTTTAACTGATAGAGATACAAGCCAGCAACTTTGAATTTTATTTGCATTTTAGTCTTATCCAGATCTCTTCTGCCGAGTTGAACGCACTGTTCAAAACGAAGCCTTGTGCTCTACGCCACACGCTGCAATAAACTTGGTTCAACTGACCTGATTTCTCAACAAATATTTTCCTTTAAAGCCAAAAAAAAAAGGTTTGGAATGGTTATTATAAACACTCTCTTCAAAGTAGAGCCAAAAAAAAAGGCGACTGATAAGTTTTTAGGGGATATTTTCCCGAAGAAAATTCATCTCAGCTCGGGATGTGCGTGCAGTCACTCCATCCTATCAAAGCCATGTATGAAGAGAGTACAATAGATGAGCTCGTAGGTTTGGCAGAAAGAATTCTGTTATGGTTCGTCGATAACTTTCACCATAAACATCATGGTACAGTTACCTGACCTCGAGAATTAAAAAAAGGGTCCAGTTATCTCATGCGTGGATAAGGCACACCAAACAATTATTCTGTGGCAATGCAGTATTTTTCGATGTTTCAATCAAGGGTTGCGGATTTTTGGAGACTAGTAACGGAAGTTTTGTTTATTGATGTGGCTGTTAAAGTGAAAAGGAGCATCGTTTCCTTAAAAAAAATGGGACTTACAGTGCGAAAATGCTTCAACAAAAAAGCTTTACATAAATAAAAGTCACTTTCTTTCAGTTTAAATTTAAAAGAGTGGAACTTCAGGTTCTTCATTAAAATTAAGGGAATAATCGCTTTTCGAAATCACAGTGAGACTACTCTTTGCCATATCAAATAACGCGTATTTTCACGTAAACGGCTTTCAATAAGTTTAATGTTTTAGGTGTCCTTGAACACCGACGCGGTCTGGCCGTAGGGCATTCATAGCTTTAGCAGTTGCGCTGAATATTTTCACCCACAAAAGACTTCAATTTTACATTCGGTCCATTTCGTATTCTCCGAGTGACGAACTTGGAACAAAATTATCGACGAGCAATAACGTAAGAATCACAACTATTAAAAAAACGTATCCACAGCGAACACGCCATGCTTACCTCACCTCTTAGACATCGTGACTGACAAATCCCTTTATTAGATAATTCCAAAAGCGCTTCCCTCCCTCCCTGCGGGCCGTTTATTATTTTTTGAAAAAATCGTATTCAAAATTATGAATTTGCCGCCAGGCATCCTGTACAAACCTTTCGCTTCTGACTGATCTGACTGTCATTTAAATTTTACGAAATATTTCAAGCACCAACAAATAAATCTAGAAGCACTCCCCACTTGCTCTATTAAATTTCCTTTAGTAGTTGTAAGCAAAGTCTAACTATCCGTTCCCTTACATTGTTATAGATTTAACACAGCTTTTGTTTAACGCCCCCCAGGTATTGATTAATTTGATTAAACAACATTTTTAGCCAACACTTTTCCCGCATTGTCATCACCACATTTCGGTGAAAGGCCTTTGAAAAAATTATTCCTCAATGGATAACATTTTCTATTCAAAGTTTTTTTATGCTTCTGTTTTCTTCAGCTATTTTTTATACTTCTCGCAAAATAAATCAGTGCTTGACAACAAGGTACGTATGGTGTTAGAAAAATGAATGTAAAATTTATGTAAATTTTTGTGAAGGACAACAACAGACTAAATGCGAGCTTCAACTATTCAAATATTTATGTGGGTGGAGGCATGTCTATGTAAGAAAGCGTTGTTGTGGCTTCTCTTTTGCTTTAGTTTTAATTTTTTTGCAAGCAAAAGTATTAAAAGTATTATGTTGCAAATTCCTTTTTAAGGTTGAAAACTTTAAAATATTTATGGGAATAAAGAACTGAGACAAGTTTAAGAAAAGGAAGTAAAAATGTTTTTTTATTTGAAAAGAAAATGTTAGTGAAAATCTAATTTTTTAAATTGACAAAAACTAAAAGATTTCCCAACAAATTTAGAGAATTCGGAAGGTGTTCTATTTATCCTATTGTCATATTGCTCTAAAATTTAAAAAAAAAGATGCGAGTTACGGCGACTTGTAAATTTTGTGTGTCTTACGATTTTAGTTTCTCAGTTTGAGCCCTATTGAAAGCACTTAAAGCTTTAAAATAGTTAAACTGAAATTAGCAGTCATCCATACCATATCCTAACTAATAATTGTCGCCAACAGGGTAAAAGCAATACTAATACGGGAGAATAACGAATTATAGTGGTACTCCACGAAACCTATAATACAACGGAAGAAACAGAAGGAGAAACGAATTATCGTTTATAGCATCAATGGATCGCTAAGATAAGCAAGGTCCCAGCACATGAAATCTTTTTAATTTTTATACAAAAACGAATTCCAACCATTTTGGAGAAAGTCAGATACTTAATGAGTTATCATATGGTAAGGATCGGAAACGTAAATTTTAAATGGTGTGTTATAGGATGTTCAACCCGTTGCAGTGTAACCCTGCAGGGAAACATATTGTGAGATACAGACCTCCCTGCAGGTGGCCCACCGTCGTCAGTCTAGAATTACTTTTTTGCAAATGAATAACAAATACGTTTTTTCATCTAAATAATTTCATCCGAATATGTAGTCGATTTTAGCAATGGCGGCAATAAAAAAATTGCCGAATTGTTGTAACTGTGCCCGCAGCCCAGAGCTAGATGACGAAAGGGCAGTTTATTAATTGGAAAGCCCTAACTTTTGTCGTTAAATAAGGGACCATTTTTTAAAAACTTTAAAAAGTATAGTAAAAATATTGTGCTTGAACTTTTTTTAGTTGAAAGTTAAAAAGTTAAGTTTTTTACTCAATTTGTAAAGAAGGATACGAAGTGTATTTTAAATCTCAGGGGACTTTATTCAATCAAAGCTATTAAATGGAAATATAAATCTATTGATTTTATTGTCATAAGAGGACCTTAACGACACTGTGAGTTTTGGAAACCCAAAAAGTTGCATTCCTTCACCAGTTCTGTGGCTTACATTCACCTTTCAAAAGAGACCAGATTGCTACAGAGGCGATGTGATTCCACTCTTTAAGAAAAAGAACACAAATTAGGTTTGTGAAAGGGTCACATATATATTTAAAATATTACACATAACGGAATTCTTCCTGAGGAATCAAATTTAAATTTATTTTTTTACCACAAAAAGAAAAACCACACTTTAGAACATGCTTGCAGTAATCCTGGAGCGAGAAATCGACAAGAAACGCCACTTGGAGGTAAATACAATTAGGGTTTGCACATTTTTATTGTTTGATAAAAGGGCTATGAATTTAGAATAACCTAAACTATAAGACACAGACTCAACCCCTCTATCGAGAGCATCGGAGACAATTTTTAATTTTCAGGATATTGGAACCCGCATTTGCGTAAAGGTGAATCTTGCCGCAAAACGCCTAAAAGTAATAAAAAATGTATTAAAGGTTGTCTTAGGTCAACAGATTTTTAAGATATATAGAGGTTACTCAAAGAAGAATTGTCCGATTGCTTACCATAATTAAGGCTAGACACAAACTGCACTGCTCTACTACCATATTAAAAGTGTAAGTTGACTGGCACTTAATAGCAGACGTCCGAAGTAACGAGTAGTTATATGGTATGGTATAGGTTTAAGCGAAGAACGGAGTCACGTTTCTTTTTAAATACCCTTCTGAATCCAAAAAAAGAAAACACTGTTTTGAAAGCGGAGTTCCAAACAATTGTGGAATATTTTCCCTGTCTGAGGGCGCACATTTAGGTTTAGCAGAGAAACGATATTAACAATAATATCTGAAAATGCCAAATCTAAAACATTTGTAAAGCATGAACATGATGAACGATTATTCAGCCATTTTTGTAGTGGACGTGGTGCATTTATTATTACAGATAAAAACAGTGTTGCCAGACCGTCGGCCGCGCTGGTATGCTGGCGTTAAGCTCCGGCTAGGGCTCGCCGTCTTGGGCTGGTTCTTGCCAACGCGTCTGGATTGTAACTCACCACTACAGAAAAATTCATACCAGCTATTTAAGGAAAAACAAAACGAAAACTAGAGTGTATGGAGCCCGAAGATGACCAAACAACGCGATAAAAATAATCAATAAAAACAAGATGCAACGTTTACCATTTCCTACCAAATACTTACTGCGTTCTGCATTTACAGCGCGTCGGCAGATGTTATGCCAACGCGAATGCCCTCCCACTGGAATGTGGGGATTCCACCATGATGGCGTAGGATCCAATTTAGCCATCCCGGATTCTGCTCTGTCAGCTGCGATCACCTCCTAGCAACTTACCATGGTGTTTTGCTTAGCTACTCATTGTAAGAAAAATGTTTCAATTTCATAAATTTAAGTAAAACATTATAAATTTTTATTTATGTAATTAAACAAAATGAAAATATAAACAAAAGCTTTTACATTTGCAATAAAAAAGTCAGACGGTGGCATTGGAAGCTGGAGAAATTGTGCCACTTCAGTCGGTTTTACCCCTAGGTAGATTGGGCGTAAGTTAGTTGGCCTATTGGGACAGGTAAATAAATGCACTGAGGCATAAGGACTTTGGAGGCAGTCAGGGTACTGATTCAGTGTGCTGGAATAATCCGTTGCCGATAGCAGTTCAGGATACTGCGTAATCCAGATCTCAATTGTGCAAGGATGGAACGAGTGTGCCTTGGGAGCTGCTTTTCATCGTGTTGCACCTGTATCCCTCGATGGCATTGGAGACCTCCATTTGATGCACCGCTCCCTGTGCGGTGGCTAATGACATCCGGTTTACATCGGGTGGTATGATGTTCTGGATGTCACTGCTGTAAGGCTGAAAGTCCTGCCTGATGTGTCTGGTGGGTGGATCCTGCATCACTATGTGATGGTTAGGATGGGAGGGCTAATGACAAGCCACCAAGTATTGCCTTGTCAGAAGCGCATTGAGCTGTCTGACCCGCAGCGTATTGGTCTCCTCATGTAAATGATCCACGCTCGTCATCTTAACACATCCTGTGGCTATTCTGAGTGCATTGTTATGAGCCGTTTGTAAAACGCGCCATTGTGTGTCGCTAAGAAATGAAGTTCATACTGGGGTGACATAGTTAAAAAGAGAGCGGCCGATAACCCTATACGTCACTATGATAGTTTCCTTAACCATGCCCTAAGAGGTGCCAGCAAGAGCTTTAAGGACCTTGTTCCTATATCTCACCTTTTAGTTGACGTAAGGGGCGTGCGATGATAAGTGGAGGAGGTTATCGAAGACTACCCCCAGTATCTTCGGGCTCTGCACCGTGGGGATAAGTCTGCCGTCGACCGAGATATCTGTAATGCGTAGTGAGATTCACTGGCCAATTAGCCACAAATAGCTCTTCTCTAAAGACGTTTATTACGCAAAAAAAAAAAACAATCGGGCTTAAGAAACAACTTGCCTTATTACTTTGGAGCACATTCTACGAAAAAGCTAAAAACTCCCCATATTGCGATGATGTTCAAGTGATTCGAGACAGTTAAAAAAACCAGGTGGCAGTTCATAAAACCACCATGGTTTTTTTTTGCAGCAAAGGCCGAATCGAATAAATGAACTAAAACTGCTAATAAAACACCATGACAGAATGAAGATAATTCTCTGGAGCCAACCAAACGAAAATGAATTTGAGAATCAGAAGTTAAGGAAACCTTAATCCGGTAAGGTGTTGCCCATACCAACAGGCTACCAAAACCTACAAACAAACCTCTATTAGGCAATGATGGCAGATTTTAAAAATTTGCAGAAGATATCGAATTAACACACCATTTCCAACGCCACTTCCCAGCCTTAGCACAGGCCTTCAATTATACGATTTAAATTAAAAATAAAACTTTAACAACACCAAAATACATATTTAAAATTCAAATTCTTTTTATTTTTTTCAATAATTTAAAGCGGAAACAATGTTTTTTCTGTCTATCAGCAAATCATTTCATGCTATTTTATCTCTTTCTTTGCTCGTAAATTGTAGCGGAAGTCGCAGACAGCCAATTGTAAATTTATTTTTTATCAATAAATACCTAAACCTTAATGTTGAACGTATGCAATATTTCCTTACCGACAATGATACTATAAATAACACAATAAAACCGTTTTACTTAACGAACCGATATGTTTACAATTTGTAACGCCCGTGAAACTATAAGTGTTTGTTTGTTACTACGAAGAATAAAGATTGAAACTTATTGTATGTTTTTGAAGAGACAGTGGAGTAAAGGAAAATTATATTTAATGTTTTCTATTTGTGCTAAATCACAACGTTGTTTATTATTGTGGAAGCGTACATGTGTAAGTATTCAAATATGCCTACCGCTATTGCCATTTTTGGTAGATTGTTGAGGAATTATTCAACAATCTATTGTTGTGCATACAATCCTAAAACATAACTCAATTCAAGTGCACAAACAAATAAATAAATAAATATCAACACATTTACAATATTTATGCTCATACTTTTGTATGTAAAAGTATATTTTATTGTAATCTGTCACGTAGAATAATATGTGGCATGAATAATATTAACGAAATGTAATAATGTGTAACTGAAACGGAAGAGATAAATGCAAATAATATTTATTTGTTGCGGAAAGTATTTGAAACCGAAATCAATATACATGGGTTTGTGCAGAAATATTTTATTGATTTACTTGCATATTTCAATAGTTGGTATTCAAGGTAAATCACGTGGCAAGATGTCAAAGGATATATAATCAAAGGATATATAATCATCCCACTTTGTAAAGATGCTTAAGGTAGGACTAAGCTAGGAAAGGCCTAAATGTAGCAGGACAAACACCAGTGATTGTCTTGTTATGTGCTTTTAGAAATTAAAATATTAATTAATGGGGAAAATCACAGCAATTTTTAAATCCGAAACTGTTTTCTAGACCTTTTCCAGCTTGTTTTTAGTATCAAGTGAACCACATTTGATTTAAGTTCAGACAAAAAATATCAAACTCGGACCTATGCCAAAGCTGAGCATTGACACAAAATATGTTCTAATGATTTAAGATCCTTCCTAAATACCCTAAATCTGCAGCTTCCATCGGATGGATGTTACGTTTCCTCACTTTAATGACCTTCACTTTCAGACTTTCTAAACTTTAGTATTTTTGTTTAGATCACTTCTTGAGGCTGTCGTCATTCCGCTAATTTTTTTGGCGTTTTTTACTTTTTGCAGTTAGTGTTCAGATTTGAACTCCGTATCTATTAATTAGAAAGAAAACCCTCTAATTTCTCATTTCTATTATCTTCTCCGTTTTAGCTCTATTTTTTTTTTAAATAATAACCAGCACTCAGGGGATGGTCCCTGTACACGCATTGCATTGTTTTGGTGTCAGGAAAATAGGTTATGGGAAGTTAGATAAAGGAAGTAGTGTCTGTGGACATTTGATTTAAATCTCTTGATATTTACTGTGACAGTAAAGACATCACTAGGAAGTTTATTCCACATACGAACTGTGCGACCGAAGAAGGAGTTATTTCTTTAATGACTGGTGCGATTCCCTGGCCAGTCGACCACGTATGGGTGAGCACTTCTAAAAAAACGAGTATTACGCAAAAAGTTCCGGGTTTCGGGAACAAGTTCCCTGATTTCCTCAGAGCACATTCCATTATAGTATCAATAAAACAGCGAAGCCTACCCCACATCACGACGGTGTCCAAGTGAATCAAGACGATTAGATACCACAACGTCGCCGATGAGTATCTTTGCTCGTTCCTGTACGCGGTCAAGTAGCCCCAAAATAGACTTCGGGGCACCAGCCCATACATGAGAGTTGTATTCCATTTTCGGTCGGATATAGGTGGTATGAATTTTGAGAAGATCAGATGGTGTAAAATAATTCCAACATCGTTTAAGGAAACCAAGACATTTCGATGCTTCCTTCGACACAAGAAAAATGTGTTCCGTCCAGCGAACATCGCACTGAATTTTCATACCCAGAACATCAAGAGTCTCTGTCTTTTTAAAACTTATACCATCCATTAATACAGACGAGGCAGCATCGTCCATTGTGCGTTTATGTGTCAAAAGACAACATTGGGTTTTTCGGGCATTAAAATCAACCCTATTAGCACGGCCCAATTGGAGATTACCATCAGATCGCGGTTAATCGAAACATTCATACTCTGTCTTCTTGCTCCAAACTCAACAGAGCTAGGGCTATGGTCAAACGAGTATGAATGGCATATGCTGATATCGTCTGCAAAGAAATAAATAGGATTCGAAGTTTGGCATAGAAGGTCATTCACAAAACTAAGAATTAAAGTAAGAGAGAGGACGGGACCTTGCGGTAACCCTGAATTGGGTTTGAACTCATTGGAAGAAATCCCATCTATAACAACACGAATAGAACGATCTCAGAAAAAACTCGATATAAATCGAGAAAATTTTTCACCGACACCAAAAGCAACAAGTTTAGATAGGAGCGCACAGTGCCAGACCCTATTAAACGCCTTATATATGTCCAGAGCCACCACTTTATTTTCACCAAAATCATGAATTGAGGTACACCATTTTTCTGTCAGAAATTGCAATATTTTTAACAAAGCAGCTACTTCCAAGTCACCTAGAACTTAAAAGATCTTGTGTGGTATCTCATTATTTTAGATGAGCAGCTAAACGAACTATTGGGTGTATGAGGGCAAATTTGTATTTTTAAATAGGATTATTTTCAAAAGTAATAAATGGTGTGGAAGAGGTTTTCGTCGTAAGAACTGCAGATTGTGCAGACTGCCAGACCCTATCAAACACCTTAGATGTGTCCAGAGCCACCACTTTACTTTCGCCAAAATGATGAATTGAGGTACACCATTTTTCTGTCAGAAATTGCAATATTTTAAACAAAGCAGCTTTCTCCGAGTCACCTAGACCTGAAAAGATCATGCGTGGTATCTCATTATCTAAGACGAGCAGCTAAACGAACTATAGGGTGAATGGGGGCAATTTTGTATTTTTAAATATGGCTATTTTCAAAAGGAATAAATGATGCGGAAGAAGGTTTTTGTCGTTAGAACTGTAGATTGTGCGGACTGTCAGTCACGATGGGACAGTAATGATTTTTACGTAACTGCTCGTTAACAATTTTGTTCAAAGTTCAATATAATTTATATCGTTTATTACGCGCAACTACTTTAGCTACGAATATTCCACTGCTAGGAAACAGCCGATCTTCAAGGACTCCCGAAATCATTGAACTGCTTAAAAGCTGTTTACGTGAAAATGCGCGATTTTGAATACGGAGAAGAGCAGCCCCACTGGGATTTCCAAGAGCGATTATTTATGAAATTCAAAAAAAGGATCTGAAGTTCCATTCTTTTAAAATTCAAATCGTTCAAGAATTGAAAGAGAGTGACTAGGATTTCTGCAAAATTTTTTGTAAAACAATGTTGCAACGTTTCGCACGGTAAATCACATTTTTTGGAGTGGCGAAGCTCGTTTTTACTTTAACGGCCATACCAATAAGCAAAATTGCCATTACTGGTCTCCAAAAACCCGCAAGCTTCGATTGAGACATCAAAAACCATTGCATTGCCCCAGGGTAACTGTTTGGTGTGCCTTACCCATTCATGATGTATTAGATCATTTTTTTCGAAAATCCCCGAGAACAGGCGACGAATGTTAATGGGGAAAATAAACGACTTATGATTACGGAATTCTTTTAGTAAACCTGCGGGCGCAACCATCGTACTCATCACACACGTGGGATAGCAGAATGGGGCAACTGCACACACAGCCAAAACTTCGATGAGAAATTTCTCCCAAAAACTGACCAGTCGCTTTGGGTATACCCCTTGTCTACCGAGGTCGACCGATCTAACTCCCATGGATTTTTTTATGTGGCTGATTAAAAAAAGGTTAATAATGACAATCCCCAACCACATTTTGCTTTAAAATAAAATATTCGTCAAGAAATAAGCTCAATTGAACCCAGTTTACTGCAGCGTGTGGCGCAGAACACAAGGCACAATTTTGAAAAGTGTGTTTAACTCGACGGACATATTCTTAAAATAAACAGCATTTTCATTCTATCGTTTCTGTCATTATTACGTTTTTGATTTAAGTTTGAAAATATGAACTGGCAGCCAGACACCGTTTAGTATCGGTTCAATTTTCGTTAGAGACCATTTGCTTGAATATACCATTACCAACGTGGTACTAATGAAGAAAAACCAAGATAATTTACCGTGATCTTGATACGAATAGAAACTTATGTCTTACTGATGCAAAGCTTTTAAGTGCACACAAAAAATTATCTAAGAAAACTTTACTTAAATCAAGCCATAGCGGTGTCAAAAGTACGGTGAGTACGGTTTTTTTTTAAATCAAGTACGAAATTTCTTACTCCAAGTCAAATTTTTCAAGTACGAATTTCTTAGTTTTAGCCACAATAAAGCCAAAAGAGGATTGATTTAAGTTCGGACCGTACTTGATGTAAGCCAAAAAAAGATTGATTTAAGCCATAAACGGGATTAATTCGAAAATGAAATGTCATTTTTTTGACTTATGGACCTTTATTAAAGAAGAAGAATTTTGTATTTTTATTTTATAATTAATTTATAATTAATTTATAATTTAAAAATTTCATTTTTGTACTTACCGAAGCTGAGATTCGAACCAGGGATTTCTGCACTACAGCACAAGCGCGTTACCTCTAGGCCACCGAGACACTTTGTTTTGAAATGTAAAATAATATATTTAAACAACAAGCTTTTTTTGCTTGATTTGTTGAAGCAATCCGGTGAGTACGGTTTTTCTTAAATCAAGTACGAAATTTCTTACTCCAAGTCAAATTTTTCAAGTACGAATTTCTTAGTTTTAGCCACAATAAAGCCAAAAGAGGATTGATTTAAGTTCGGACCGTACTTGATGTAAGCCAAAAAAAATTGATTTAAGCCATAAACGGGATTAATTCGAAAATGAAATGTCATTTTTTGACTTATGGAGCTTTATTAAAGAAGAAGAATTTTATAGTTTATTTTTATTTTATAGATACTTTAAATTTATAATTTAAAAAATTAATTTTTTGTACTTACCGAAGCTACGATTCGAACCAGGGATTTCTACACTGCAGTACAAGCGCGTTACCTCTAGGCCACCGAGACACTTTGTTTTCAAATGTAAAATAATATATTAAAACAAAAAGTTTTTTTCTGCTTGATTTGTTGAAGCAATCCGAATAGGATTGATTTAAGAAAATGTAAGTAAGGATCGTACTTACAAATTTCAAGAAAGATTTTGGATAAATTCAAGAATAAAATTATTGATTTTAGAAAGCGAGTTTTCTTTCTGTGTGTTTACTAATATGCAGTGCAATTTGCTTGTAGGATAAAAAGAGATAAAGCTTATTTCAAAGCCAACCACCATATTATCAAATATTCACTTACTTCCATAATTTTTATTCTCACTTTAAAATCTTGCATTTGATTCAACCCCATTTTATTAGGAAAATAAATATTTTCCTTGCAACAATACCACCAGTGAACTAATTCAAATTTAAGATTACTATCTCATACATTAGGCAATTTTGTTAAAGAGACTAATTCAAACATTGCTAATATTACAAGTTTGCCTCTATAGACTGATAGCAATCTCATCACCCTCATTGAAGTATTTAGATTTAAATAAATATGATGGTTTTAATACTTCTATACATAATGGTAAGGATAAAACAAAATACACATGATGTATCTGCATTTATGTATACATTTGTAAATCTATTATATCTTTTATATCTTTTTATCTGTTTGTTGAACTCATACATCATAAAAAGCATTTATGAAATTGAATGAAGGATCCTTTATATGTATTCGTTAACATCTACATATTATTACAACCAGTTGGCCAAATCATCAATAACACATTTTTCTTTAGCGATGTTTTTGATACATTAACACTGATAGAAATCGTTCTTAGTGACCTTATGTCAGTGCTGTTTCCTATACTCAATGAAATCATTAGCGAAAAGATTAACGCATAAAAATAAAATTAAATTCTTATTGGAACTTCTATCAATTTACGGTGCACAACTTACAATAGACTAGAGTTTTATTACAGATGTTGTCAATTGGGTTTGTAGGTCTTATAACATATACATATATATGTTTATATATACTTATGTTTGCATATTCATATGAACATCTTTTATCTGTGTGCATTACGCCGCAAGGTATTGATGCAATTTTCTAAAAATATTTCCTTAACACTGGCTCCTACATACATTTCTTAAGCAAGAGTTAAGGTACACAGTGCTTGCACACTTTACTTACTTTACAAATATTTTAGCTCTTAAAACTCTTTTAAAAATTATTAAAACAATTATATTTTTCTTTTGATTTGCAGAATGTTTTTTTTAAAATAAAGTTTTCCAAATTCTTAAAAGTCGTTCTTAAAGCACTGAACTTTAGCTGAGCATAGTTGTTAGCGGTCAACGGATTTAAAAAAATTTAAAGTTTGAAAAAAGTCTCAGTTCTTCTGAAGTGCTATATAAAAGCTAAGGAACACTTTAAGGACAGGGCAAACAGGAAATAAGTTGATGTTGATAAGGAAAAATTTAGGCTGCAAAATTTGCTAGGATAAAAATAAAAGCTTTGCCTTGTATTTCTGAAAGGTCCCTAGAGAGGGGCAACATAAGAAAACTCTTGACGAGGGTCCAGAGATGTGTTGTACTAGGCATTACAGGGGCCAGGAATAGTACACCACAGGCAGGCACTGGATATCATTCTACATCTTCCTCCCATCGAGGATTTTGTTGTTGGAATGACGGCTAGGAGCTTGCTGGTGAGTCAGGTATGCAGGGGGTAGATTCGGATATACATGCCGGAATTTTGGAAAGGGTCGGGGATGGTCGAATCCTGTGGTATTTAGGTGCGACGGAGTATATGGTAGCACAACTCGACTTTGGGATCCTGCCCCAAGTAGTGTTTCCGGATAAGGAGGGATGGAAGGGATGAGAAAAGCTGTATGAGGTGGGTAGAGTCTTTACTGATGAATCGAAGATAAAGGTAGGCACCGGGGCTGGTGTCTATATAATAGACACGGGGAAAGGAATGTTCTACAGACTTCCAAACGAGTGCAGCGTTTTCCGGGCTGAAATTCTGGCGGTGATGAAGGCCTCGGAATTGATAGGGGAGGATACGGATAGGAGAGGAGACGTGACAATCTACGTTGATAGTCAGGGCGTGCTTAAGGCTCAAGAGGGACATTATGCAGTGGTGGATTTACGCCTAGGCCCATGAGGCCAGGGCCTCGGGCGGCATAATATAAAGGGCGCCAAAATTTAATGGTAAAATAAAATATGCTTTAAAGGAATACGATTTTTGTAAATTATATTTAGTAATTTAATAAAAAGTCAAACAAAAGTCAAAAGAAAGAATAAAAAAGTCAAACAAAAGAATAAAAAGAAAAGAAACAAGAAATAAAATTAAAACAAATTTGCGCAATTGGTGGATGAAACTGACTATGAAGATTTAATTGAAGGCTTTGCCAGAGAAAAATCTCGAAAGACTAAATTAATAAAATAAGCGTTGATAAAAAACTTTGCTAATTTTTGAAAAATAGTGTTCATATTAATATTATATTTAAAATCGTTTCTTTTGTGTTTTATCGGTACACAAACACATGTACATATGAATTCTTTAATTTTATTTTAAGATACAATATTTAATTTTATATAAAACTCAAAAAGTGTAGAAATTTCTAATTAAAAAAACAGAAAATTTGAAATAAAAGATTATTTAAAACACCCCAATTATGTGTAAAATTTTATAAATTTTTTGGTCGAAAATAATAAACAATATTTAATAATTTAATTTCACTGCAGTGGACAAAAGACTGTTAGTAAGTATATGTGACTTAAATGTCACATATAATAAAAAAGGGCGGCACTTCAAAGAGTGCCTGAGATGGGCCAGGCCTAAATCCGCTACTGACATTATGTCAGGTCTAGACTTGTGGGTGACTGCAGACGTGCTTTTAGGGCAATCATGGGAATACGCATGGTTAGACTCTGTTGGGTTCTCAAGCATTGAGACGTTTCTGGCAATGAGATTGCCAATGGACTAGCAAGGAAGGGTTCGACCTGAGATATTGAACTTGGCTGTGAGTTGATGAGACCATCACTGAGTTTCTATTATGGGCTGATAGGGACTTGGATACTAGAAAAGGTGGGACAAACGTGGAGGGACAGAGCTGATTGCAGGATCTCTAGACTTTTTGGCCTAGGCTGAACAGAAAGAGCACTGACCGGTTGCTAAAGGAGAGCGGAGAGTTTCTAAGGTGCATTTTTGTGGATGAGGAGGAGATAGAGACGGTAGAACATCTTATCTGCCACTGCCTTGGGGTGCAGATTTGCCAACAGAGGTGGTTTGGAAGGCGCTTCTTAGATAGGCTTGGAGAGGTCCCTGGCTTTGGGCTGGGAAGCATCATAGGTTTTATTAAGAGGGTTGGGTGGCTGGGCAGATAAGTGATTCAGCACCTATTACTACTGACTTCCTTGAACATCTTGCGAATGGCACTCTTGATTTACTTTCGTTTTACCTATGGAATGCTTGTTTTTCCTTTTTTTCCCTCTTGAGTCTTCCGAAGGGATTCACAATGGGCCTCAGGGCCTCCGTTTGAAAGTTGCGAGTTGATCTCGCAACTGCCCTTCGTAACTTAAACTTACTTAAAGAAGTTGTTAAATCAAAAATCTTTAAAAACAACCCAAGGGTAAATGCGAGCTTCCAAATTTTTTTAGATTTTTAATATTATTAATGTTCTTTCATAAAAGTGAAGGATGCACTTAGAACATGGCAAGCAGTAACACGCCGATTCTGCAGATATTTGGGTATATAAGTCCCTGTCAACAGGCAAAAAGGAAATGTTTCTCCCTTGAAGTAAAGGGCACTGTTCACTGTTCACTGTCATTGTCAGTAGTGAAACAATTTGATGTTATAAAAGCTAGTCCAGGTAATTTCACAGATTTTCCTTGCAACCTGATATTGGCAAGCAAGACGAAACAGTAACCCGGTGACTTTTCCGTAGCCTCGTCTTAAAGACCCCAGATAATTCCTAAAAGTTTTTGAAGAGAATAGGTAAGTAGGACCAGTTTTGCATACCAGGGATGGTGTACAAGTCATTGGCCAAAATGACTGTGCCGTCTCCTGGAAAGCACTGAGCATTGGTAAAGTATTGTGTTGACCTCCTTACACAAACGGCAGTGTTCAAACGTACGTGGTTGCCACTTAAACGACTATAACCTAATGTTTCCATAACCAGTGGGCTGCCACATGTCGTTTTTGCTTATAAACAAGAAAATCTTAGCTGTTTGGCTGACAGTACTCACGGCAGAGATTTTAGTACTCTGCAGCCTGTGGCTTCAGTCCAGCACCTGATCGTCTGATTGAATTCGTAAAAATATGGGAAAATCTTAGCTGTTATCAAATAAACGTTGTTCTTAAATACCCTTCGTCCCAATTTTTAAGCACTCTCATTTTCGGTTATCCCCTGAATAATCAAGAGTCTCTTTATTGCTGATCTACAGTTCTAGACCACCGCAGGCCTCACCAGACTAGAACCCAGTGGCCTAAGATCAGATGTGCTATCCATATAAATTGAAGTGCATTCTCCCCTCAGGCCGCTGTGCTGATGATATTTTTGCTTTGAATTTACTGCGGTGATAATTTAGTCTAAATATTTCTGCAATTTCAATTGATCTGCTAAGGATACCTGCTTCAGCCTAAAGTCCGTCTCAGAACCTGTTCATTTAAGTGGTAAGTGGCAATTAACCTACATCAATCTATCCGGAACAAGTTAATTCTCCCTCTGTGTGAAGTCCAGATATAGTGACAAGAAGTTAATCTCACTAGCGTGCCGAAGTTGATGCGACTTGTCCCCTAAATCTTAAAGCACTCCTGGTTGCAGAGTTCCTAACAGAAGCAGTAGATTAAGTATCGTGTAGGGCTGCTTTTGAAGTATTCCTAAGAGCTTTCGTAATACAAACCAAGATACATCGTTGAACTTTATTTAACATCCTACGGTGGCAGTCCTTAAAGCAAGCATCTCATCGGATCCTCCAAACAAATAAGATATTAGACAGTGTGCACAACATTCCCACTTCTCCGCAAGGACAGTTTAATCTTAGCTAATCCCGGTTCGTAAAATCACACAAAATCCTGAAAGCTTAACGTGAAATAGTACATACGCAGACCTCTATAGCCTTATCATAAACACCAAAGCTTTTACGGCAAACAAACATCAATCAATACACGTATGTCTCGAAGCCAGAATATATGCACTTCTTGTACGGCCCATTATTTGTCAGCACAAACCACTGGTTGACATATAAATGCAGATGTTAATGGCGGTAGTTAGACGACACTACTTTGTTGATCATTATTAATACCCTTGGACTGCAACTTTGAGGATATTCTAAAAGAAATACAAGCTGGAATATTTGACTAGTTTTTCACTGAATTTTTGTTTTCCTTATCCTTTTTGTGCACATCTTTGCTGTACTTTTTCATAAAATATTAGCCAAAACTTACATAGAACGAATGGAAGATCGGCCGGAAACTATGCAGCTTTATTTTAAAGCTTTAAAGAAGATTTATTAAGGCAACACAAAATAGGGTGCACCATCGTGTCACCTGCTTACATATGTATTCCTTTTGCAAAAACAATGGCTGCAAAAACTTATTTTGTAAATATTTATGATGATGTAACCACTAGCAACAGATGATGATCATCTAAGCATTGCTTTCCATACAACAAATTTACAAGAGATAAAATAAAAAGGTACTCGCTTACGAATTCTATACATTTGTTTAGCATAAATGCTGTCGCTGCTTTTATTCTGGTCTATACGTTTTCATCTATATGATTTTTTTTGTTTTAGACATTTCTAACCATGAGTATTATATGATTTTAATTGGTTTCCTTTTGGTCAAACACAATTTAGAATGTATATCTTCTATTTGCAGATCAAATATTGTGATAACTGTTTTGTATATGGTTGCTTCAATTTGTAGAGATAAATAATAACAGCTATATTTACTTACACATATGCACATATATGCACATAGATGGATATAAATGCATATATCAATGTATATTTATCATGGATTAAATAAAAAGAATGACTAAATGTTTAAAGACCTTGTGCATTGAACATACACATACATATTTATTTATGGATATATTGTGGATATGTTTGTTATCCTTATTAAAATATTTTGCAAAATAAGTTATAAGTTAAGAGTTTCCATTAATCCTAATGCCTTTTGCGATAGAACTTAGGTAATTTAAAGGATTTTTAGGGTTGAGTTTTTTTTTATTCCAAAGATAAAAACAAAAATCCTTTTGCCGTTTAACTTCAGCAGCTTCAAATTTTAAGACACTTTTTATTTTATTTTATTTTATTTTATTTTATTTTATTTTATTTTATTTTATTTTATTTTATTTTATTTTATTTTATATTATTTTATTTTATTTTATTTTATTTTATTTTATTTTATTTTATTTTATTTTATTTTATTTTATTTTATATAATTTTATTTTATTTTATTTTATTTTATTTTATTTTATTTTATTTTATTTTATTTTATTTTATTTTATTTTATTTTATTTTATTTTATTTTATTTTATTTTATTTTATTTTATTTTATTTTATTTTATTTTATTTTATTTTATTTTATTTTATTTTATTTTATTTTATTTTATTTTTATTTTATTTTATTTTATTTTATTTTATTTTATTTTATTTTATTTTATTTTATTTTATTTTATTTTATTTTATTTTATTTTATTTTATTTTATTTTATTTTATTTTATTTCGTTTTTTTTTTATTTTATTTTATTTTATTTTATTTTATTTTATTTTATTTTATTTTATTTTATTTTATTTTATTTTATTTTATTTTATTTTATTTTATTTTATTTTATTTTATTTTATTTTATTTTATTTTATTTTATTTTATTTTATTTTATTTTATTTTATTTTATTTTATTTTATTTTATTTTTATTTAAAAAGTTATATTAAATGCTTAAATTTATATTTAAATCTAAAAATGTTTTTTTGCCTAATGGAATGATCACTAGTTTTGAATCAAATTAAGTTAATATCTACGTAGGAATCTAAACCCTCTTTTTCTCTATTGGAACATATAAAAGAAATTGCTTTTTTTAAAGAAGTAAATTTAAGAATCTTTTTTATGATCGTAAAAATATATATAAGTTTTTAATGATGCTTCTAGTAACAACATAAAATAAATTTCTTTATTTTAAATACTTTGAAAAGATTTATTTTTGAATAATTAGCCATTAAGCCATAATTAATAGTATATTTATAGCATAAAAATTACAAGTTAGGATTATGTGCATTAAAATTTTCAAGAAAAGTCATAAAACAAAGTCATAAAACAACATTAAATTCTAAAACTTCAAAACATAAAAGCTCTGGATATTTGCGAAAGAACCATTGTTTTATTGCTAGAGATGGAGTTGTACAATTTAAACATATATTTTTAATTAATTTTAGATATAAATTAAACATAAAATACTGTAATTTTAAAATATGTTAGACAATTAAAATAAAAAGCAATTAAGCAAAGAAATTAAAAGCCAAGTAAATTATTTTTATGGCAGTTAGTACATCAAACGTAAGTCTTATAAAATTAGAAAAGAAATAAATTTTAAGTTTTTTTTTTAAATTTGAACTTAATGCAAAAGCTTTTAATTGTTTTGCATATATGCACGTATGTATGTTTGTCAAGAACAATAATTTTAGGCAGAAAAAACAAAAGAGCTATTAAATAAATATTAACAACGCGGGATATCATTTATTACAAAATTTATACAAAAAAATTTAAAAAAAATTTGTTTTGTCATCGCACACTTCTACTTTATGTTTCCTCTTTTACAAACACATTTTAAATGCAATTAAAACTTTATTTATTTTCAATTTTAACTTTTTCATTTTGGTAAACTTCATTAATATTCTAACTCTTTCGACAAGAATTTGTTTATTTATTCACTTTTCACTTGAAATAATTAAATTATTAAATAATAATTAAAGAAAAATATTTGTTTTTCTTGCACGAAAAAAAAGAGGAATTGTTAATGTGTATGCGTAGATATAATGCAAATGTATCATTCGCTCTTTATGACAAGGCTGTATTTAACATTTTTTTTAACGTTTTATGCTAATAATGTATCAGGATTCTATGTGCAAATGAACAGCTTAAGGTATTGGTTTGGGAGATCTAGAGTGCTCTCAGCACCCCCAAACAATAGTTTTTATAGTCGAATGCCAAAAGCAGGGCATGCAGAAAGGACATCGAAACAAACGGGCGTTTATTGTGTCATTGCCCAGCTTTGGAACAGGCCAGATCCCTAAATCTTTTATCTGATATATTACCAAAAGTTACTCCCTAAGAAGTGTGTAATAGAAAGAAGAGAAGAGTTTTGTCCTCATAACTTAATTTCTATTAACTTTTCCCTTAAGATTTGCTCCTTCGTTAGGAGCT